>CM076578.1:656111964-656229899 GCA_034641835.2 Pinus albicaulis
CAAGACTGGAATATACCCTTCCTTGAGTTTGGACTTCAACAAATAATAGATCTTTGATTGATAAGAGAGAAACAACTCGGATCTGCCACCACAGAGCTTGGATCTGACACTACAAAACTCAGATCTTTGTCATAGAGCTCAGATCTGCCACCACAAAATTCAGATTTGCCACCACAAAGCTCGAATCTATGTCACAGAGCTCGGATCTGTGTCACAAAGCTTGGATCTGCCATCACGGAGGTTGGATCTACGTCACAGAGCTCGGATCTGCCACCATAGAGCTCAGATCTACCACCAGAACTCAGATCTATGTCACAGAATTTTAGATCAGGCCACCAGAAGTCAGATCTATGCCACAAACTTTTAGATCAAGCCACCATAAGTCAGATCTATGGCACAGACTTTAGATCAAGCCACCAGAAATCAAATCTATGCCACAGAGCTTAAGATCAAGCTCTTGGATCACTGCTACAGGTGTCACACAATGAATTAGACCTTAGTGAGAGAGAGAGAAGACTTTCTTGCTTGAGTAGACTTTAGATTGCTTCTTAAAACACCTTCACTTGAGAAGGACGAATAGATATGCTTGAGAGGTTAATACATGGCATGGAAAGCGAGTAGCCTCTTTATATAGTCATCAGGGTGATCCAAATGGGTGCCAATGAGAGCAAACTGACTTGACTGTCTAGAAGGGTTGACTCGCAGTTGTGGAAACTTTGTAAATTACAATTCTTTCAATTCTATGTAAAATATGGCTTACAAAATTTATTTTGACCATGAAGAACATTCTTGAAGGAAATATTAATATTCCATTTTTCAAGTTACAATAAATATTTCATGAAGACCGACCATAGCTACATTTTCAACATTCCCTCTTAGCTAGGGAGGTATTCATAGTCATAGTCAAGATGTAATTCAATTTGAAAGGTTCTCTAAGAAAGGACCGAGATTAGATCAACATCATCAAAGGATTACCAACATCACTACCCTGTACCAAATCACCACGATACTTTTCATGCATAATCTCCACAAGAGACAACAATCAATTAATGTCTCATAAGTCCATAGCCATGGTACTATATAAATCAATCAGCTTGTACTGCAGAACTAGGGTACTTCCTTATCCATGCATGGTAATAATAAGCTCTTTAGAGCGGGATGCTGGGAGGCTCCCATCCAACCTGGTAGCCTCTAACCGCATTCTCCTATCCAAGTCACTGTACTTGACTTAGGGACTACAACCTTATCCAGGTCACAGTACAAGACTCAGGAGAATGGTTATTTTCCTTTAGGTTACTAGTCATAGTGCTAGTTACAAGAAAATGTCCATCTTCCTATCCAAGTCAATGTATTGACACAGGGACGTTAAGCCCTATACAGGTCAAATACATGACTCAGGAAGATGCCCATCTTTCTATACAGGTCAATGTGCTTGACACACGGATGTTAAGTCCTATACAGGTCAAAGTACAAGACAGAGAAAGATGCTCACAGGACCATTCTCCCTATATAGGTCAATGTACAAGACACAGGTTAATAACCCTATACAGGTCATAATACAAACACAGGGAAAATGAATGTCCATGATGCTGATCAATCTATCAAACCATTCTTCCTATACAGGTCACATTGATAGAGGACTACAACCCTATACCAGGTCAGTGTGACACATGAAGAACAACATGATTTAAGAAGATCACTACTCCCTCTCAGCGAGAGAGGTAATCTCCACAAGTCATAGCTCATCTCTGAAATACGCAAACATTCATCTGGGGAGAGCTTTTTAGCTGTTTGCTCATCAATGGAGATATACTTGAGCTTCACTGCTCCTTTCTGTACCATGTCATGAAAACAGTGATACTAAGTGCCATCATGCTTTGACATGCCACGATACACTGGTTTCTTATACAACTTCACAGAATATCACTGTGCTATCCAGAATCAAACCAAACAAATTGTCAAGCAACTTCTGAAGCCAAATTGCTTCATGAGTCACTACACATGCTGCCAAACATCTTGCCTCAGCTGAACTTTGTGCCACAGAAGGCTGATTTTTGCTCATTATAGGAAAGCCCAAACAACTTGCGGTTATTCATTTCTCATCATCAGTAGTTCTGGCATAGTCAGAGAATCCTAGTAACCAGATCTTACCATCAACAACATACTTAAAGCAGCAGTCAACAGTACCAGAAAGGCATCTAAGCACATGCTTTGCTATAACCCAAAGATTATACTTGGGTTCCATCTGACTCAAGGTGTTTACTACAAAGAAAAAGTCAGATCCAATATTGACCAAGACCATTAATGAATCAATTAGCTGCCTGAACATAACAGAGAATCAGATTCTTTCCTCTTCCTCATGTTTGTTACCATGGGAGTTGTCATGGCCTTGCGTTCCAGCTATCCAAACTTCTCCAGGATCTTGATAACATCCTTCCCTTGCCCAAGGGAAACTTCATCAGGTTTCTGCTGGATTACTTGTCCCAGGAAATAATGTAATAACCTAAGATCCTTCATATCCAATTCAGTAACCAACTCTTTCTTTCATTGAGGAAACAGGTCTTCCAAGCCTATCAGAAGTGCGTCATCGATATAAGGAAGCATTACCTATCCCAGGAAATAATGTAACAACCCAAGATCCTTCAAAATATCCAATTCAGTAACCAACTCTTTCTTTCATTGAGGAAACAGGTCTTTAAAATGTATCAGAAGTAGTAGGTCATCCATATAAGGAAGCAAAATCACAGGCTCATTCTCCACAACCTTGACATAAAAGTTGGAGCCAGCTTCACCGAGCCTTGTTAGATAAGCATTAAATAATTTGATGAACCAATCAGTGGATTTCATCAATTCAGCAGCAGAGCTTCTTCAGGTTCCTCATCATGCAGATATCCATGGACATACAATCCACCAGGTAGACTTAAGATTCTTCATCCAACTCTTAACAAAGTTAGGTCATGAGCTCATAGAAGGCTCATCTGGATCAGCAAAAAGTCGTTTGTTCATAAGGGACTTAAATTGAGCTATTCTTGTCTGCTCCCTCTGAATAGTAAATACATCGCTCGTCAATCTTGTTCTTCGATTTCTTGTCATTGCCTTGACAATATTATATTCCTGCAATTCACATTAGGAGATCAGGGAAGAACAAATATAACCAAGAAAGATATATAGAGACAAGAAACAGAAAACAAAAGCAACAACAGTATTAACCAAGAGAGTGCTTAACTCTTGAGAGTGTACCTCTCCCTCTTAATCAGCAAATCCTTCTCGACCATGTCAACATCAGGAAACTAGGGTTTCTTCTTTTGCAGGAGCAACTCATCTCAGGGCTTTAAGTCACGAGCCCTAGACTTAGTTCAACCTTTTTGTCAATGATAAGCTAGGATTTTAAGTCCGAACCCTAGATTTCTGCACAAATATTATCAGATTCAAATTGTAGTCATAGCAGATTACAACAGTACAACCAAGAATTCTTCATCTTACTTACCCATCAGATGACAGAACCTTTATCACCATGACAGTCCTTATCATCCTTTATTTTCTGAAGCAAGGACTTCGAATTCTGCTGTAACAATTCAAGATTTCCATCATGACTCCATAAGGGTAAGCAGGCTGTTAATGATACATTGATATGCTTGGTAGCAGTGAAAGTTGAAGATACATTGTTCTGTCACCCTTCATTACTTGAAGGTTCATTTTTCAGTGAGGTCAATATGACGGAAGACCGAGATCTTTTGATCGGTTATCCAAAGTACCCAAGAACTGCAGAGGTTTATAATCATCTTCAGATATTACATCAGCAAATGGACTGGGGTCATTTCATTATGATATAGGCAGATTGACAGTGATACCTTTCATACAGGAATCATGGAGCAGGACTGTCATCAAGCAGAAATGAAAGCAAGAGATACAAAGACCTTATCTTTGCTTCACAATCTTTCCCAGTTGCCATAGGCTTGACCAATAAACTTAGACATGATTTTCAGATCATTTTGATTCCAGCCATAGCTATCCTGAATGTCAGTCAAATTTTTAGCTACAAGACTTGACAATATTCTTCAGGGCATATTGTCTCTTTCCTTCACAGGGTACTTGGACCACAGACATAGAATACTTCAGATTCTGGCTTGTTTTATTACAGAGATTCGAATCGCCTAAGACAGCATAGACTGTCAGAACAATCGTGATCACATTCTTGAGCTACAGATCAGGTTCAATCACACATATCAAGACTTGACCTCAGACCTTGAAATTGTTATTTGAAACTCGGATGCCAAGTTATAGGTTGAAAGCCTCAACTGTTACAATGTTCAGAGGTCATTGAGATTGATTATCAGAAAGGTAGAGCAAAAACTTGGGTCATACCTTAACCATATTCTTGCTTACACCAAGATTGAATTTTCTGAGAAATACTCCTGGAGCTTCCATAGGTCGAGGGCTGATACTTTAATCTTTGAATCTGGATCCTTGAATTTGAATTCAGTCCATGAAAAGGTGAAAACGTGCATTCTTCCAAGGGAGAGAACCAATCAAACTTGTGACCAGGAAGTTTCTTCCTTACCCTAGCTCTGATACCATGTTAGAAATCGAAGTACAGTGCAGTACAAGCAATATTTTCCTATTTTCTGAGGTTAGCAGTACTTCTATAAATTTATTCTTCCATCAACAGATAATTATACTTAAGAAATTAAACAACAATAGTGAGGAGAATGCAGACATCACAATGCACAATAAGGAACACCAGAAATTAGGTCCAGGACCAGGGGAAAACCCCACAAGGGGAAAACCAAACCAATTCCTTTGTTAGAGATATCCTTCAATCATACATCAAGACATGGACTATACTGACGCAAGAAGACTTCCACAAGTGCAAGGTTTCTACAACTGAATGTCCAACAAAGATCAAAAAGTAGATGTTGATCTTCTCACAAGACTGGATTCTGGAATATACCCTTCCTTGAGCTCGGATTTCAACCAATAATAGATCTCTGAATGATAAGAGAGAAACAACTCGGATCTGCCACCACAGAGCTTGGACCTGCCACTACAGTACTCAGATCTCTGTCACAGAGCTCAGATCTGCCAGCACAGAATTCAGATTTGCCATCACAGAGGTCAGATCTGTGGCACAGTGTTTGGATCTGCCACCATAGAGCTCGGATCTACCATCGCAGAGCTCGGGTCTGCCACCAGTACTCAGATCTATGCCACAGATTTTTAGATCAGGCCACCAGAAGTCAGATCTATGCCACAGACTTTTAGATCAAGCCACGAAAAGTCGTATCTATGCCACAAACTTTTAGATCAAGCTACCAGAAATCAGATCTATACCACTGAGCTTCAGATCAAGCTCTCGGATCACTGCTACAGGTGTCACACAATGAATTAAACCTTAGCAAGAGAGAGAGAAGACTTTCTTGCTTGAGTAGACTTTAGATTGCTTCTTAAACCACCTTCACTTGAGTAGGAAGGATAAATATGCTTGAAAGGTGAATACATGGCAAGGAGAGCGAGTAGCCTCTTTATATAGTCATCAAGGTGATCCGAATGGGTGCCAATGAGAGCAAGCCGACTTGCACTTGTAGAGCCTTCGTAAATTACAAAATAATTTTCCTTCTTTCAATGCCATGTAAATTATGGCTTACAAAATTTATTTTGACCATGAAGAACATGCTTGAAGGAAATAATAATAATTCTTTTTTCAAGTTATAATAACTATTTCATGAAGACTGACCAATAGCTACATTTTCAACAGAATCTAGGTTCCGATACTCATTATTTTTGCGTCTTATTTTTATAGGCAGAATATACAGAAATTACTCCTCTCATTTCCGTTTGCTTTAGAGAAATATGGTTATGCAGAGTTAGAAGTCAACTTACAGTTTCATACTTTTTGAGTGGGATCTTGGTTTACAAGGATGTTTTAGCACTTTCCTTTCTAGTTTATGATTTCCATTTAGCTTTTCTGCATGGAGTTCTTACTTCTTCCTTCTGATTCATTCCTGTGTCCTTTTCCCTTTCTCCATATAGAATTTGATTTTTGTCCTTTGGGTCACCCATGGATATTTGAAGGGGTCATTCTTGGATATGTTTGTTTCCCAGGGATGTGTCTTCAACTGGACTACACAGACGGAGATTACACTCTTGTTGGATTGAAATGTTTCACTTCTTGTTCTATAGATTTTCAATCATTTGTCCCTTAGGAAATTGTTTGTCATTTTCATATTGGAAGTTATGTACTAATGAACACAAGTATATGCATCTGGCAATTAAGCTGTTTTTATGCTCAGGTTAATCTGGACAAGCAGCGTTTTGCATTCACATGAATTTCTACATAGAACATTTTTATGAAAAAGTTACATAGGAAAAGTCTTATTTTTCAGCTTAATTAGTGTATTCTGGAAATTGTAGATTTTGGAGGGGAATGGTTCTGTGGAAATGCCTAAACATATGACCTATGTTCATTCAGGATCAATTCTATAGCCGTTTGTTGCTTGAGGCCGAAAGACGAGAATTAAGATCCGTTATAGAGAACAAGTCTCGGATTGTTCTTGCACATGCTTCTTCTGGATACAAGTATGCTTCTCATGCATTTGCTGGTTTGTTTTATTGATTTGAAAGTTGATGAATGTTAGACATGCCTTTGGGTGGAGACTTGAGCTGGTTATTATTTCCTTTTGTTTATGTAGCTCTAACATTATTAAAGAGGATGTGTGTCTGAGGTGACATGCATCTAGAAAAATAAATCGGCCCTCTCTGCAGACAATAAACTACAGCAAAACTCCCTCTGAAACTCGAAATCTGGAAGTCTTCTTGGATGAGGAATGAACCCTGCAAAACTGTTCCTCAATCACTGCTGCTGAAAGCCTCCTGGCGTCTCTCTGAAAACTCACCCAACTCAACTCAACTTGGTGTGCATTCTATGTATATAAATTGTAGAGGAGCACTGGAGATGCATCTCTGACAATAGCATAGGTTCTTGAGTAGCTTATTATAAACTTTTAGCCTGTAATTTACAAATTTAGGATGTTTGAACAAATACAACGGAGAAAATAGAAGTATCAGCATTCAACAATATTCAAATTCCTATGATCCTGATCTCATCAATTTATTTTGTAATATGTATACTATGCCAAATAGATATCTATCTACCAAAAGCAAGTCTTCAAAGGGAGCATTAGACTTAGGCATTAGCACACCCCAAGACATTAGCCCGGAGACAAAAATTGTGGCTATAGTGGAAGATGGGGGCCACTTGGAGAAAACTGCGGCCCACAAAGGGACCACGCAGCCATTGGAGCAGAGTTAGGCAAGAGGCACGAGTGGGGCCCACAGGAACGTTGGGGGGGCTTTGGACAAAAGAGGCATGGGAGGCTCATTTTGGTCATTCAATTATCATTTCAGAATTTGTCTCTTGACATAGCACGCTTGAGCAGTGAGCCAAATCTGTATGTGCTGTTCAACACATGAGTGTTTCTGGCGGAGATCCCAGCACTTGCTTCAGTAGACTTCGAGTGCCAGCCCAAGGAGGGAGTTCCACCTAGTTCCAGTTCAGTTCAGCGGCAGTGAGGCCATACCATAGCGCAGAGGGAGCTACAACAGTGTAGAGGAAGCTACAACAGTGTAGAGGCTGCGCAGTCCTTGAGGGAGTCACTCCGGGAGGTTGAGGATTGAGGGGAGCTTGTGGATGAAACTTGGAGGGAAGGCTTGGGGAGCCTTCTAACAGGGATTGCAGGAATTTTGGTGGCATTCAATAGAAGTTTCTTTAGGAGGATCGATTTGCCCAGCAGTCAGGCCATCCAAGCCCAAGAGGGCCAATTTTTTGAGGTCAAGCTTTGGCCAAACCCTTCGTGGATTATTGTGGGTTTATTGAGGAGATGCCATGACTAATTTCCCGCAATTTTTTGAGTAGTGTAGCAGGCCCTAGCAGCAAATCATTTCAGGCAGCAACACCATTTCTGGGCATTTCCAGCGCAGAGCTACAACCACGTAGAGCATAGAGATAGAGGGTGTCCGACACTTCATTTGTGGGCTTTTGTAGCTTGCCTCGAGCAAGCCAAGTGCATTCCTTCCAACACCTATATTGTAAATCCTTTCATATTAATAAAATGGCTCAACAACGCAGTTTTTGGTGATCAATGGTGTTCTAATTACGTGTTTTTATTTATGTTCATTTTTATGTCTATGCACGCCTGTTATTTACTGTAAAATCGCCTTAGGGATGCTACAGTGGTATCAGATCTCATAGACTTGGCTAAAGCCTGTGGGAGCAGCACATTCTATGACACCGGAAGACAAGTAGAACGTGACATACCAGAGGTAGAGGTACAGGAGTAGGGAAAGATAGTTGGAGATCACCCCAGATCTTGTGACCATTGAACCAGAGGTTGTGGAAACAAACATGGGGGACAACGAGGGAGAGAAAAGGAGCAAGGATGGGGAGTTTGCTCACCTCTTACTGAAGGCAGCGTAGGACCTATCGAAGAACACTGAGGAGATGGGTCACCGTAATAACAATGGTAGCAAGGGTAAGGGAATCCAATTGGATTTCCAGGTGGGAGAAGGATCTGGCACTTCGCAGCACCATGCAACACTTAACCCCAACATGCCTATCGTACCGTACACGCCCCCTCGGTCTACCATTCCCACGTTTCTATTTTCTGGAATCGAAGGACAACAGGAGCCAGAGGAAGCACATTATGGGGAGTATTTCCTGGAGTACCAGTCCTATGGCTCGGAGTTTGGGAGGGCCTTTACTTTCAAGGATTTTTGTCAGCTGAAGGGTAGCAATAAACCCAGGGGACACAGCGGTGGAGGCTATATGCAAGGAACAGATTTGCATCTCACAATGGGGAGGCTCTTTCTCCCTACTTTCGATGGCTACTCCAAGAGCTTGGCCAAGGCATGGGTCAAGAAGCTGGATGTCTATTTCCAGCTGAACCAGATGACTGAGGGAGAGGCAATCAAGATTGTGATGTTGCATTTGGAAGGGGAAGCTCATGACTGTTGATTCCATGGTCTAACCACACTGGGGCATGCAACGGTCACAACTTATGATGAGTTTACCAGGAGGGTGCTAGAGTGGTTCAAGGGGAAGGACCCTGAGGTGTATTTTGGGGAGCTGACTAGGCTGAAGCAGATCGAGAGTGCAGAAGTATACATCTTAGAGTTTCTGAGACTATCTGTGATGGTGCCAGACTTATAAGAGTCCAAAAGGATTTACATGTTCATAGAGGGGCTGGCAGAGCCATTACGGGGGCTAGCGAAGTCCAACAGGCCCACTACGCTGCAGGATGCAGTGGGGAGAGCTAGGGACCTACAGGATGCCCTACCCAGAGCTAGGGCACCTCTGCCAACCAAACCAGGGTTCCAACAGAGGGGGGGAGATGACAGTCCCACCACCGAGAGCCAACCAGGGATGTGGGCAGCTGGATGAGGACACACAGAGAGACATCCGGAGGAAGAAGCTATGCTTCACTTGTCAGGAGCTGTGGGCACCAGGCCATAGGTGTGCAACAGGCTGGGCCCATTACATAGAGGTCTTCTCGGACAATGATGGGGAGGAAGAGACATAGTTTGAGATGGGAGGAGATGACAGCGCAACACCTCAGGAGAGGGGGCCACCAACAGCAGCAACAGTAGTAGCAGGCAAAGCTTCTTTTGCACCTTCTGGAGAGGTCCTCGTATCACTGCGTGGAGTGCCCAATTTTCTGACCATGAGGATTTGGGGGATGGTTTAGGGGCAACGTGTTTCAATATTAGTAGAAAGTGGGCCCACTCACAACTTCATCGATGCCCATATGGTCCGGAGGAGGGGCATCACCACGAAGGAGTTTGAGGGGTTTTTAGTTCTTGTGCCGAGTGACAGGACCATGAGTGCACACGGTATGTTCCCGCCTTGACTGTGACCATGGGGAACTACTCCATGACAAACCATTTCTTTATGGTGGATGTATTGAACACCAACGTAGTGTTGGGAGTCCAGTGGCTCTATTCACTTGGCAGAGTCACTATTGACTAGCGGAAGTTGTAGATGTAGTTTGTAGACCTAGCAGGCAAGCCAGTGTTGTTGAGGGGTATGCACTCCTACCCACCACAAACAGTCTCGACCTATAGGATGGACGCTGACTTGAGGCATGAAGATGTTGAGTGGGCTGTCAAGTTGAGGATTTCAGAGGCTGGGGGCGTGGCCAAGCCACCACATCCAGAGATACATGCCATCCTTGACAGGTACCATGTAGTGTTTGGAGATATACCTCCCGGTCAACAACCTGACCAAGGGTTTGAGCATACCATTGAGTTGGAACTTGGAGTACAGCGTGATCACTACTCCCTATTGACATCCCAAGGCCTACCGGGATGAAGTAGAGAGAGCCATCCATGAGCTCTTGGCACTGGGGCACATTAGGCCCAACTCTAGCCATTTTGCTTCATTAATTGTTCTGGTGAAGAAGAAGGACGAGTGCCTACGCATGTGCATTGATTACATGGCCCTCAACAAAAAGACCATGAAGAACCGCTACCCCATCCCACGCATTGATGAGCTAATGGATGAGTTGAGGGGAGCCAAGTTCTTCTCAAAGATTGATCTACGATCGGGGTACCATCAAATTCAGGTGAGGCACAAGGATGTCCCCAAGACAACTTTTCGGTGCCACTATGGGCACTTTGAGTTCTTGGTTATGCCCTTTGGGCTAACCAACACACCAACCACATTTCAGTCATGCATGTTGAGGAAGTTCGTGCCAGTATTTTTCGATGACACATTGATGATTTGATCTATAGCTGGACATGGGAGGCGCACTTACAGCATGTGGAGGCAGTGTTGTGTATACTAGAGGAGCAACAGTTCTATGCCAAGCTGTCTCAGTGCGAGTTTGGGCTGACTGAGATGCTCTATTTAGGGCACATCATCGGGGTTGATGGAGTGCGTGTAAATGAGGAGAAGATCAGGGCTAGCCAGGATTGGCCAGAGCCCAGGAACGTGACGTAGCTTAGGGGGTTTGTGGTCATTTGTACTTATTACAGGAAGGTCGTGAAAGGCTTCTCACAGCTGGCAGCACCTGTTACAGATTTGACGAAGGAAGGGGCATTTGCATGGACGGCTACAGTGCAGGAGGCTTTTGAGTGCCTCAAACAAGTTATGAGCAGTTGCTCTGTGCTAGCACTTCTTGATATCACTCAGCCCTTCGTATTTGAGTGCGATGCATCTGGAGAGGGAGTGGGGGCCATGTTGATGTAGGGAGGACACCCCATAGCTTTCGAGAGTCGAAAGCTACTACCTCACGAGAGGCTATACCCCATTTATGACAAGAAGATGCTAGCCATTATGCATGCACTAGCTAAGTTCAGGCAGTACTTGGCAGGGAACAGGTTTCGGGTCAGGACTGATCACAATAGCCTCAGGTTCTTCTTGGAGTCGAAGCAGTTAAAGGAGAGGCAACAAAAGTGGGTGAGCAAGCTCCAGACATACAATTTTGACATAGAGTATGTCAAGGGGAAGCACAACGTGGTGGCGGATGTGTTGTTTAGGAGGCCAACTTCCCTTTCTTTGATGAGCATTGCTCCGGATTGGAGGACCCAACTGTTGGTGGAGTATTCCAAGGACCAGTTTGCATGTGAGGTCCTTGATGGGGTGGTGACAGATGACCGGTACTGCGTGCTGAACGAGGTGATCTACTACAAGGACCGGATTTACTTGGTGGCCAACTCCCAACTGCGTGAGAAGATTCTACAGGCAACTCATGACTCACTTCTAGCAGGGCATCAGGGGTACACAAAGACATACAGGGCCATCCGGGAGCAGTTTGCGTGGAAGGGCCTCAAGGATGATGTTCTGTGGCACATCGGGGAGTGTGAGACATGCCAACAGAACAAGGGTGAGTAGTCACACCCATTGGGCTTATTGCAGCCTCTTTCAATCCCTGAGGGGAAGTGGGAGAGCATCTTGATGGACTTTATTACTGTGCTGCCCACAATACAAGGCAAGGATTGCATCTACGTGTTGGTGGACTGTTTGACGAAGTTTGCACACTTCTTCGCCATCTCAACCCGGTACATGGCCTCACAGGTGGCCAAATTGTTCTTCAGGGAGATTTTCGAGCTACATGGTCTTCCTAAGACCATTGTCAGTGACCAGGGTAGCTATTTCATGGGTGGATTCTGGTAGGAGCTGTTTCGGCTGGTGGGCACAGAGCTCACCCCTAGGACGAGATATCGCCTGCAGACAGACAAGAAGACTGAGATAGTTAACAAGTGGTTGGAGTGCTACTTGCTAACTATGTGACCGGGCAACAACGAGCATGGATACGGTGGCTGCACATGGGAGAGTACTGCTACAACATCATGTACCACATGTCCATAGGTATGTCTCCTTTTCGAACACTGTATGGGTATGATGCTTTATCTTTTGCTAACATTATGTTTGGAGACAGCAAGGCCCCAAGGGCCAAGGACTGGATCCATGAGAGTCGGGACATTTGAGGGCTCTCAAAGACAACATGAGGATGGCCCAAAACCAGCAGAAAATGTATGCAGACCGAGGTCGAGTTGACAGACAGTTCAAAGTCGGGGACCTTATTTTCCTAAGACTTCAACCGTACAGGTAGTCTACGCTAAAGAAAAAGGGGGACGAGAAGCTCAAGCCCTTCTTTTATGGGCCATACTGAGTCACTTGGACGGTTGGGGAGGTGGCTTACTAGTTGGAGCTACCCCCGAGGAGCCGGGTGCACAACAATTTTCATGTATCTTGCCTAAAAAGGCATTGGGACAACAGGTGACAAAAGCTACTGAGTTACCCCCTATGGATGATGAGGGGCACTTGCTGCTACAACTAGAGGCCATTTTGGATTCCAGGGAGAGGCACTTGAGGAACAGGGTGATCAAGGAATTCTTGATCAGATGGAGGAACCTACTAGATGAGGATGCCACTTGGGAAGGGGAAAAAATACTCCAGCGTCCCTCATTGCAGTTGCTTGAGGATAAGCAACATCTTGGCGGGGATGACTGTAATATTCCTGCTTAGCAATTATGCTAAGTAGAAATATTATTTTTTGCCGGTTTTGTCACTTTTACAATTTTTGACTTAGGAGGAGTGGGTACGAGGACCCCACATTAGACTTAGGTATTAGCACACCCCAAAACATTAGCCCAGAGGCAAAAATTGTGGCTATAGTGGGAGATGGGGGCCACTTGGAGCAAACTGTGGTCCACAAAGGGACCACGCAGTCATTGGAGCGGAGTTAGGCAAGAGGTACGAGTGGGGCCCACAGGAACGTTGGGGAGGCTTTGGACAAAAGAGGCATGGGAGGGTAATTTGGGTCATTCAATTATCATTTTAGAATTTATCTCTTGACATAGCACGCTTGAGCAGTGAGCCAAGTCTGCATGTGCTGTTCAGCACACGGGTGTTTCCGAGCGGAGATCCCAGCCCTTACTTCGGTGGACTTCGAGTGCTAGGCCAAGGAGGGACTTCCCCCTGGTTCCAGTTCAGTTCAATAGCAGTGAGGCCACACCACAACGCATAGGGAGCTACAACAACGCGGAGGAAGCTACAATAACGCATAGGCTACGCAGTCCTTGAGGGATTCACTCCGAGAGGTTGAGGAGTGAGGGGAGCTAGTGGATGAAACTTGGAGGGAAGGTTTGGGGTGCCTTCCAAAGGGGATTGGAGGGATTTTGGTGGCATTCACCAGCAGTTTCTTCAGGAGGATTGATTTTCCCAACAGTAGAGCCATCCAAGCCCAAGAGGGCCAATTTTCCGGGGTCAAGCTTTGGCCAAACCCTTCGTGGGTTATTGTGGGTTTATTGAGGAGAGGCTGAGGTTAATTTCCCAGAATTTTTTGAGCAGTGTAGCAGGCCCTAACAACAGATCATTTCAGACAACATCATCATTTCTGGGCATTTCCAACACAGAGCTACAGTCACACAGAGCAGGGGGATAGAGGGTGTCCGACACTTCATTTGTAGGCTTCTCTAGCTTGCCTTGAATAAGCCTAGGTGCATTCCTTCTAGCATCTATATTGTACATCCTTTCATAGTAAAATGGCTCAGCAACGCAATTTTTGGTGATCAATGATGTTCTAATTGCGTGTTTGTATTTCTGTTCTTTTTATGTCTATGCATGCCTGTTATTTACTATAAAATCTCCTTAGGGATATTACGTTTCTCTTCCTTTCGTAGATACCTTGGCCCATGTTGCTCCTCCTACTAACTTGATGAATGCTTGCATATTTATTGACACTTAATACACCAATTTCTTGAGTGGTTATGATAGAAGCTGCCATTGGTATTCTGGATTTTCCCAACAACTGTTACAAGAGGCTTTCCTTTCTTATATTTGTTTAGCTATGGACTATGTTCTTGCATCTAATGGCAAGTCTAAGCTCTTTGCCATTACTGCGAAGGCTATTTCTGTAATGCATGACACATCCCTTGGGTTTGAAGTCATATTTGTGGAGGAATGCAAGGAAGCATATCTTATATTCTCTCTTGACTAAAGACGCCACGAGTTGCTTTTGCTGGTCCCTAGCCAGAACCATCGTGTGAATTCTTCCCTACCCTCTAAGATCAAAGAATTCCTTGCTTGGGTCCAATATGCCATGGCCATGTTTATTTTGATACTACGTAGAGATGATGACATTGTGGTTGTTGAAGGAATGCTGGTCCTTTTAGCTTGTTTCCATGACTTTCCTATACCTTATTTTAGATATTCTAAAGATGTTGCTAGGAATATGAGAGAGCAGTTGGCACATTTTAGTATAGAGAAAATCTTTTGGTGTTCCTCATACCTAGTATACCTTTTCATCTTCTACCACAGTGATTCGTTCAGCCCCATTGGCTTAGAATTGCAGAAAGAGGGCCAACCAACTACAACAATTGATTGGCTTCCCTAGGTTTGAAAGAGAGAGGGCTAGTTGTACACTGTTAAATTATGTAAATAAGTTTATGTATATGGCCTTCACCATCATCAAAGGAAGGGTATTAGATAAGATGCTTGATGAGATTAAACCCTACTTGTACATTAATGATTTGCACGAAAGAGGTGAGTGGTTCTTAGCAGAAGATTCCATTGGTATTGTTACCCACCAAAAGTGGGTAATGACTAGGAATTTTTTTTTCTCCACATTGGTCAACCAGCCAGCCAACAGTGCTATAATGATCAACCTATGTTGCACTGGTTGTGGGGATGGGGGGGACAAGTTTTCGGGATGGCTAGAGCGCACCCCCAAATTTTCAGGGGATGGCGGGTTGGGGACGACAAGTGTGGCAACTATTTATTAGATTTATTATTTATTAAAAAATTAAAATTAAAATTAAATTAAACATGAATCAAAATAAATAAAATACTAAAATGATAAATCTAAAGACTAATACTAATAGTCTAATAGTATCTAATCGTCATTGAGAATTGTGCATCACAAAAACAAATTTCGTCATCATTGCATAACTTAAGAAGTACTATTAGTTTCATATGACTTACAACCTACAACCAACTACTATCTAATATCTACATAATCATTCTATGATCATTGATGCACGATGAGTCATTTCAAAATTTAAATAACTAAAGCGTAAAAGTAAATAGTACTAAATTTTAATAAAGATGTAAACATGAACAAGTCATTAAAATTTAAATATAAATCTCAAATTAAGAGTCTAGAAGTAGAAAACCATGGATTATAAATTTATAAATCATAGTCATAGACTATAGTCCAAGAACCAAAATGACAAAAAATTAAAATTTAAAAATAATATAGTCACTAGTGTAGCTGCCAAATGGTAAAACAGTAAACTGTAAATGTTTGAAGTTTGATAGGTATATGCATTAGCCTTTAGGTTAGGGTGAATGTAATTTTGGAATTTACATTTTTTAAATTTAAAATTTTGTTTTAATTTTTTTTTTTTAATAAAAATGAAATATTTTAATATTTTTTAACTTATGATTTGAAATTTTATTGGGGAGGTCCAGAAGTCCCCAATTTATTGGGGGACGTTTTGGAAGTCCCTAAAAAGTCCCCAAATTTTCAAGGGACAGCTAGGGGATGGCCTTGAAGTCCCCAAGTCCCCGATGGAGTCCCCATCAAATCTTGAACATTTCCGATGAGTTCCAAAGTCCTCGGAACTCCGAAACGGAGGGAACGACACGAATTATGGCGGGACGGGTCCTCGTGCAACATAGTGATCAACATATAGCTTTACTTCAAAGCTATCTACTTATGCTCTGGCCAGTGTTCTCTTCGATTTGGCCTACTTCTTGAAGGAAGATTTGTCATTTATTAGAAGGTACTATTAATTTTCTGACGCCGAATCTGATTTAATATTCCTAGCAATATTTATACCCATAAATTATTTATTCCAATAACTTAATGTTCTGAATTGCTCAATAAAAATACATTGGTATTTTAACAATTAAATGTAGCAGAAATACAAGTGAAAAATCAACCACACACACACCATAAATTTTACCCTCCAAATATTTCCTTCATTAATTTGCACAGGAATATTAAGAGCTCACTTAACAGGGAAAATGGTCCACAAAGAAACACAAAATCTATACAACAAAATGGAACTTGGAAATCTTGACCCTTGGAGGTTTCGACCTTTTTAAACTCAACCTCTTGGAAATTTTCAGCCCTTGGAAAAATCAACTTCTCTAACCTGCAATTTGGCTTCCTCTCTCCTCGCCCTGTACGACGTGTGCACTAGAAGGATGTCTCGCACTTCACCTAGGCTATATGACCCCTTGTGTAAGCCTTTGAGCTAAGCTTCGACTTCCTTGCAAATTAACCATCCTTTCTCCAATATCTTGGTCCCTTCAATTTTTTGTCATGGGAATTTCCATGCTGCAACTTTTCCTTCTCTATAGTCTTGAGTCTCTGACCCTCCACTTGAGAAAACCATTTTCTCAATGATTTAGTGCTTTTTCTTCTCCCTTGGGTTCTCTTTTATAGTTATCATTGTGCCAAAATCCTAATCCTTAATCTCCAAAGTGATGGATGGCTAGGATCAACGATAGAGATGAGATCTAATTCACTAAAGTGATTAATCAATGTGCTTTTTCCTAAGTTAGACTTAGTAAAGAAATCATAAAAGGCACTTACTCGTTGCTATATCATCAACACTCCCTCCTAGCAAGGAAGGTATTGTGCACCACCCCCAACTTATCCTTGTAGAAGACAAACTTCTCCTTTGCTAGAGGTTTGATGAGAATTTTTGCAACTTGCTCATTTGTAGAAATATACTAGAGTTTCACAACTCTTTTGGTCACTATCTCCGATGAAGTGGTACGTGATCTCTATATGCTTTGTGTTGATCAACGGTTGTCATTGATGTCAACCCAAGCAACACCAGGGGCTACCCCAATATTGCATGGGAATTTTGACCCACCAAATTACTATATTCTTGGTCAAGAATGCTTTTGATGGTTTCTTCTTGTCGAGATGTTTCCGTTGATATATGGCACGCCACGTAATTATTCACGGTTTGAGAAATATTCATGTTTGAAGTTTGTAACCCAGTTAGTGGGCTAAAACCCCATGGGGTTGTGGCATGGGTCATTGAAAAGTCATAATTAATATTTTTTAAGCTTCTAAAATCCCTCCCACGTTCACTTGTTGAAGCCCCTCTCAACCTAAGCATTTATATAAATTGTGATCCTCATATCCTCCTTATGCAAGGGATTTCGCCATTTGAAACAGGTCATCGTGGAATTTTCGCTCTAACTTTTTTTCTACGAAGGTTCAGAAGCTGAAATTTTTATGAGGTGAAGCCGAAATCCCGAGGAAGCTCCTGTGAAAATTTCAGATCAAGGTGCGCAATATTTTTGGAGATATGATCTGTGGAAGTTAGTGTTTTTGCAGGCTCCTGAAATTCATCTCAAAGAAGTGACCTTGGGAAAATCGTCATAACTCTCTCTCTGAGTATCAGATTGGAATTCTGTAAAAAGTGGCAGATAGTGCACGGATTGTAGTTTTCGCTCTATCAATTTCAGAGCCGAATGAAGAAACAGTGACACGTGGCACGCCGTACAAGTTCGCTCTACTGAAACAATCCATAATTAGGGCATTGTGATAGATTGGGCATAACTCTCCCTTGAAGAATCCAAATTGGGTCAGACCTGTGGCATTGGAAAGATGACTCAGAGGACTACTACAGGACTGAAAATCAGATATTGGGGATCTGAAATAACAGAGATACACCAGATTCAATATCGAGCTCCTAGAAGGCAAGAAAAAGCTAGATCATGTGTTGTCAAGGGCTGCAAAGGACAAGACTTTCTAGGGCAGCAAAGCAAAGCAAGGTGCAGTAGAGGGTAGCATGACAAGACTAGCAACCAAGGTGCAAAACAACAACAAGAAGTTCATCACATGAAGTCTTCAAGTGGGCAACACTGCATACAGTCATTGTAAAGGTATCATTGTACTAAGTCATTGTAAATAGATTATTGTAAAAATTGTTCTAGTGTCTATCTGCCAAGAGTTGAAGAGGCAGTGTCGGGAGGTCTAGGATTATCATTAGGTGATTGTGTCGTAGTTGGGGTTATGGTCTAGTGTGTCTTCTTCTTCTACATCATTCTATATCATTGTAAAGTGGACCATTTTCCCTGGTACGAGAGTCCATTCTTCTTTTATTTTTCTATACTGTGGTAGGGTGGTGCTAGGGTGAGTTGTAGCTCATTGGGTGTTGGGGCATCCATTCAGTTGACTACTGAAGAATCTCGGGCGTTGGAGTGTCCATCTAGTGGGAGCTGGAGAAGAATGCTTTTCTAGATTCTAGGAAGTTTGAGCTCTATTTTCAATTGGAGTTGAATATTAAAGAATTATTAGAAAAGCATTAGGTGGTTTTTGTCCTGGAGTGGGTTTCCACCTCAAAAACTGTGTGCATTTGTGTTCCTATTGTTTGCTGCTATCATTGTACAAACATTGATAATAATTGAAGATTAACTAATGCTCTAATTGAAAGGAATACTGATTCACCCCCCCTCTCAGTATTTCCAACAATTGGTATCAGAGCTTGTTTCCTTAATAGTAGTTTAATAGCTGGAAGGAGGTCATGGAGCATACCAAGAATGGTGTACCTTTGTTCAATGAAAATAATTATGCACTCTGGAAAGGAAGAATGTATGTCTATCTCTTGGTGCAAGGTTACGAAGTATGAGACACTGTTCAAAATGGATTTACGTCAACTGCGGATGAACAAGGTAAGAAGAATTTGGTAAATGATGCAAAAGCAAAGAATATTATTATCCGTGGACTTATTGAATCTGCTTATTATAAAGTGTTGGGTTGTAAAACCGCCAAAAATGTATGTGACAAGCTTGAGAATATATATGCAGGTGACTCAAATGTCAAAGAAGCAAAGCTTCAAATCTATAGAGCAAAATTTGAGCAACTTAGAATGAAAGAAGATTGCAACATTGCTGCATACTTCCAATTCGTTGATGAAATAACCAATACTCTCGAAGGATTGGGAGAGCCAGTTGACGAGAAGACTATTATACGAAAAATTCTTAGAACGTTACCAGGGAGATTCAACCCAAAGGTATCGGTCTTAGAATATAGTGCAAATCTGGACAAACTCAGCAAAGAGGAATTACATGGAGTTCTCATAGCATATGAAATGAGACTTGATGAAGAAGAGGGTACTTCGCATCTAGAAACTACGTTCGTTGCATCTAAGAAAACCAATAAGGACAAATAACCTTCAATTGAAAAGACATGCACCTGCAAGTGCAAGGAAAAGGGAGATGATGGAGGTGGTCTTTCAGATGAAGAATATGCTTACTTTACGAGAAAACTAAAAATTGGTAAGGGAAAATTCAAAGGTAAACTTCCATTGATATGTTTTGGCTGTGGTGAGGTTGGGCATTTCGCAGCAAAATGTCCGAACAAAAGTGATGGCAACTCAAAAGGAAAGAAAGGCTTTAAGAAATTCAAAAAGCAAAGATCCAAAAGGAACTTTCTCTCTAAGAAGATAACTCTTCATCCGATGAAGACAATGACAGCGAAGAAGAAGCCAATGAGAGAGTATTGTTTATGGCCAAGCACAATAAACAAGAGGTATCAAACAACAAAGAAGAAGGATTGACCATAGAAGAATTGTCTAAGGAAGTAGTCAAGCTTATAAAAGAGCTCAAGGCAGAGAAGATCCGTTCCAATACTCTTGAAGAACAAGTTCAAGGTCTCAAAATTGAAGTTGAAGAACACAAATGTATTGAAGAGTCACTTCAAAAGAAGTTGGAAGAAAGCAACCAAGAAAGGGAAGCATTAGAAGGCGAAGTAGTCTCGCTGCGTAAGGAAGTGAAGAAGGGAAAAATTGTCCAAAACTATGCTAACAGCTCAAGGGCATTGGAAGAAATCATCAACAATCAACGATCTTACAATGATAGAACTGGTCTCGGTTACAAAGAAGAAGAAGCAGGACCTTCTACAACAAAATACAATGAACCTACGAGATCTGACATGCATGTAGACTTCATTGGACAAGATTCGCAAACACATCCTTGGAAGATGATTCCTCGACGAAGATTTCCATCCAGGTACCAACATATTTTTCATGGCTATTGTTATTCATGTGGAAAATTTGGTCATAAAGCTGTAGAATGTCGCACGTACCCTAGGAAGCAATACAATTCCAGGAGATCCTTCAAATATGAACCTCCCAGGGCTCAACGAAACATCAATAGATTTGAACATTTAAGAAATAATATGGAATGTTACAGATGTCAGAACTTTGGGCATATAGCCAGAGACTGCAGACTTGAAAATCCTCTAGAAGAATCTTCGAAGCCACAGAATGAACGAACATGGAAGAAGAAGAAGACTAATAATTGTGCTCTCGCTCTCAAGGCTCAAAACAACAAAGAGGTGTGGTATGTTGATAGCGGTTGCTCAATGCATATCACTGGAGATAGAAGGAAATTTGTATCTCTGAAAGAGAAGAAGGATGGAACCATATCCTTTGGAAATGATGGATCTTCAAATGTTATAGGATCAGGTACCGTCACTCTCGGAAGCAAAGATTTTATAGCCAAGAATGTTCTATTGGTTGAAATCATGAATCACAATATGCTCAGTGTTGGACAAATGTGTGATGAAGGACACACAATGCTATTCAACTCCACAAAATATGAAATCAGGAAAGGAAGGTATGGTAAAATTGTGGCTACAGCAAGTCGAGCTCCAAACGACATATATGTTCTGGATGAAGCAACTAAAACATGTCTACTAGCTAAAGAAGATGAAAGCTGGTTATGGCACAAACGAATGTTTCACATAAACTTTGACAATCTTGTCAGGATAAGCAAAAAGGAAGCAGTATGAGAAATGCCAAAAATCTCAAAACCTTCCAACACATTATGTGAGGCTTGTCGGCACGGCAAGCAGACAAAAGTCCAATTTAAAACAAAAGAACACTTTGCATCACATCCATTGGAATTGATACTTACTGATCTATGTGGTCCTATGAGAACAAAAGGCTTAGATGGAGAAGTATATTTCATGTTAATGATAGATGACTATACCAGGATGACAGCCGTCAGTTTCCTAAAGAAAAAATCTGAAGCATTTGAGTGCTTTAAGATCTACAAGGAGTTGGTCGAAAATGAAACTGATTTGAAAATAAAGTGTCTAAGATCAGATAATGGCGGAGAATTTACTTCCAAATTATTTCAGCAATACTGTGACGAAAATGGAATAAAAAGACAATTTTCAATAGCACGAACACCTCAGCAAAATGAAGTTGCTGAAAGAAAGAACAGAACCGTACAGGAAATGGGTAGAACAATGTTGAAGGACTCAAAATTCGATGAAAAATTCTGGGTTCAAGCAATTGATACGACAGTCTTCATTATCAACCGAAGTCTTCTCAGAAATAATTGCAACAAGTCCCCATATGAATTATGGAAAGGAAAACCAGCTAATGTAAAATATTTCAGAATCTTTGGAAGCAAATGTTATATCAAAAGAGAAGATCAAAATTTGGGTAAGTTTGAATCACGTGTTGATGAAGGTATCTTTGTTGGTTACTCACACAAAAGAAAGGCCTATAAATGTTATAATCTAAGACGAAAACAGATAGTGGAGAGCATAAATGTTACATTTGACGAAGATGGTGTTCTAGCGAATAATGATGAGGATCTAGAATCTTTGAAACTTGAGACAGAGGCTGAAAAAGACACAAATAAAATTGTAGAACAAGAAGCAACTATCAACGAGGAAGCAGTAAACAATGATCATCAAGATATACCAGAACAACAACAAGAAGCTTCTCCAAGGAGAACAAAAGAATGGATTCAAAAGAACCATCCATCAAATCAAATCATTGGTGGCATAAATGAAGGTCAACAACTTCGTTCATCACAACAAGCTCACATTGCTTTTCTAGAAACCTTTGAGCCTAGTAGTTTTGAGGAAGCCAGCCAGAATGAACATTGGGTAGCAGCTATGAATGAAGAATTGGATCAAATTGAGAAGAATAACACATGGGAATTAGTTCCACGACCAAAAGATAAAAATTTCATTGGGACTAAATGGGTGTTCAGGAACAAATTGAATGAAGATGGGCAGGTTACCAGAAACAAAGCAAGATTGGTTTGCAAAGGCTATGCACAAGTGGAAGGAATTGATTTCGATGAAACATTTGCACCAGTTTCCAGAATGGAAGCCATCCAAATGTTTCTCGCCTATGCATGTTCAAGAAAAATCAAAGTCTACCAAATGGATGTTAAGTCAGCATTTCTAAATGGAGAATTAGAAGAAGAAGTTTACATCGAACAACCTGAAGGTTTTCTACTATCAGAAAAAGAAGACTATGTTTGCAAGTTAAAGAAGGCTCTATATGGTCTCAAGCAGGTTCCTAGAGCATGGTATGCTCGTCTTGATGGATATCTACGTCAACAAGGGTTCAAGAAAGGTACTGTTGATATCAATCTTTATGTACAAATAGATAAAGATACTTTAACAATCGTTGAGGTATATGTGGATGATATAATATTTGGTAGCAATGATGATCGACTAAGTAAGAACTTTTCTACAAAGATGCAAATTGAGTTCGAAATCTCTTTACTTGGTGAGCTGACATACTTCTCAGGGCTTCAAATATCTCAGCAAGAGAAAGGAATATTTATATGTCAAGCCAAGTACGTCAAGGAAATGCTTAAGAAATTCAAAATGGAAGATTGCAAACCCGTCCTTACTTCGATAGTAACAGGTTGCAAATTGAGCATAGACGACTCATCTAAGGATGTGGATCAGAGGTTGTACAGATCTATGATTGGTAGTCTTCTATATGTAATAGCCTCTCGGCCAGATGTTATGCAAGCAATTGGACAAGTAGCAAGATTCCAAGCAGCACCAAAAGAATCACATATTATTGTCGTCAAAAGAATTCTTCGATATCTAAAGGGCATAGAAGAATATGGCTTGTGGTATCCCAAGGGTAACAATCTCATTATTCAAGCCTTTACAGATGCAGATTGGGCAGGAAGCGTTGATGATCGTAAGAGTACTAGTGGAGCAGCATTCTATCTAGGTGGTTGTCTCGTATCATGGTTGAGCAAAAAGCAAACCTCAATCTTGTTATCTACAACGGAATCAGAATACATTGCAGTGGCATCATGTTGTACTCAAGTCCTTTGGATGAAACAAACTTTGCAAGATCTTCAAGTACAATTCAGTGAGCCTATTCCCATATTACGTGACAACACTAGTGCCATCAGCATCTCCAAGAATCTTGTCATGTATTCAAAAACAAAACACATTCCAATCAAATATCATTTTGTTAGAGAGCAAGTCACTGAAAAGAATATCAAACTTGAGTATGTTGGTACAAAAGAACAAATAGCTGATATCTTCACTAAACCTTTACCTTGTGAAGCATTTGAATATCTTCGCCATAAGCTTGGGATTCTCCCAAGTTCTCATTATATTTTCCTTATTCATAATATAAAGGGGGAGTGGAAGTGTGTACAGGTCTGCAGGATGGTTTTGTGTTAGGGGGAGTTACCCTTTTCCATTGATGTCGAAGGGGGAGAGAATGTTGTAGGAAGAGGTGTCATGATCACAGGGGGAGTACTTCTATTGCCATCAATGCCAAGGGGGGAGACTGTTGCTCATCAGTTTTCATTGATGTGAACCCAAGAAGCACTAGGGGCTACCCCAATATTGCAAGGGAATTTCACCTACCAAATTACTATATTCTGGGTCAAGAATTCTTTTGATGGTTTCTAATTGTCGAGATTTTACCTTTGATATATGGAATGATATATGGCACCATGTAATTCTTCATAATCTTCCACGGTTTGAGAGATATCCATGTTTGAAGTTTGTAACCCCTTGTTGGTAGGCTAAAACCCTATATAGGCTAAAACCCTATGGGGTTGTGACATGGGTCAATGAAAAGTCATATTTAATATTTTTAAGCTCCTAAAATCCTCTACGTTCACTTGTTGAAGCCCCTCTCAACCTAAGCATTTATATAAATTGTGATCCTCATATCCTTCTTATGTAGGGATTTCGCTATCTAAAACAGGCATCGTGGAATTTTCGCTCCAACTTTTTTTCTACGAAGGTTCAGAAGTTGAAATTTTTATGAGGCGAAGCCGAAATCTTGAGGAAGCTCTTGTAAAAATTTCAGATCAATGTGCGCAATATTTTTGGAGATATGATCTGTGGAAGTTAGTGTTTTTGCAGGGTCCTGAAATTCATCTCAAAGTAGTGACCTTGGGAAAATTGTCATAACTCTCTCTCTGAGTATTGGATTGGAATTCTGTAAAAAGTGGCAGATAGTGCACGGACTGTAGGTTTCGCTCTATCAATTTCAGAGCCGAATGAAGAAACAGTGACCCGTGGCATGCCGTACAAGTTCTCTTTACTGAAATAGTCCATAATTAGGGCATTGTGAGAGATTGGGCATAACTTTCCCTTGAAGAATCCAAATTGGGTCAGACCTATGGCATTGGAATGACGACTCGGAGGACTGCTACGGGGACCAAAAATCAGATATTGGGGATCTGAAATAACAGAGATACACCAGATTCAATATCGAGCTCCTAGAAGGCAAGAAAAAGCTAGATCATGTGTTGTCAAGGGCTGCAAAGGACTAGACTTTCTAGGGCAGCAAAGCAAATCAAGGTGCAGAAGAGGGTAGCATGACAAGAGCAACAACCAAGGTGCAAAACAGCAACAAGAAGTTGATCACATGAAGTCTTCAAGTGAGAGCGTATACGGTCATTAGCAAAAGTGTGTTGTGCGAGTCATTGTAAATGCATCATTGTAAAAATTGTACAAGTGTCTATCTGCCAAGAGTTGAAGAGGCGGTGTCGGGAGGTCTAGGATCATCATTAGGTGGTTGTGTCATAGTTGGGGTTATGGTCTAGTGTGTCTTCTTCTTCTACATCATTCTATATCATTGTAAAGTGGACCATTTTCCTTGGTACGGGAGTCCATTCTTCTTTTATTCTTCTATAGGGTGATAGGGTGGTGCTAGGGTGAGTTGTAGCTCATTGGGTGTAGGGACATCCATTTAGTTGATTACTGAAGAATCTCGGGCATTGGAGCATCCATCCAGTGGGAGCTGGAGAAGAATGCTTTTCTAGATTCTAGGAAGTTGGAGCTCCGTTTTCAATTGGAGTTGAATATTAAAGAATTATTAGAAAAGCATTAGGTGGTTTTTATCCCGGAGTGGGTTTCCACCTTAAAAACTGTGTGCATTTGTGTTCCTAGTGTTTGCTGCTATCATTGTACAAACACTGATAATAATTGAAGATTAACTAATGCTCTAATTGAAAGGAACACTGATTCAGCCCCCCTCTCACTATTTCCAACACTTGGACCTATCATGAAACGTTGGAGTCTAAGATTTTGATGCAAATCTGATTATCGCAGTGAATCACTGTGGCATCCAACTTGAAACCAATTAACCTTGTGAGCACCTTGCGAAGCTAAAGGGCCTCGCAACTTGCCAAAATTATTGCCATGTACTCGACCTCTGCTGAACTAAGTGCAAGGAAGATTGCTTCTTGCTAAACCATGAGTTCATTGTTGTCCCCAAGTTGAAGCAACCCATTGAGGTACTCTTTCGGTCCATTGCACTCCCAGGCCAATTTGAGTCTGTGTAGCCTTGCAACAGCACTTCGCTATTCTTGACATACCTTAGCCCATACTCCACCAATCCTTGTAAGTACTTGAGCACATGCTTCACTGCAACCCAATGCACCCTCCTTTGCTTTACCATAAACTGGCTTAGGGTATTCACAACAAAGCATGTATCTGTCCTAGTGTTGACCATATACATCGAAGAACTGGTTAACTATTTGTCCAATGTGGGATTCACCAACTTTGACACAAAAACATTCAACTTCTTTAAGTTGGTAATCATATGTGTAAACATAAACTTACAATTCACTGTTTCGAATCTCCGCATGATATCAACTTCATATTCTTGTTGTCCCAAGAAAATCTCACCTCTTTGCTACCACACCAACAATCCCAAAAAATTGTGCATCATGCCAATGTCCTTTGTCTTGAACTTCGAGGCAAGATTTCTCTTGCACATCTCTATGAAATTCTTAGACCATGTGAGAAAGATGTCATCCACGTAAACAACCAAGATTCTTGGATCATCGCAAACTAGTACATACTACAGGTTGTGATCCTCCTCACTCTTGATGAAGGCCATACCTAGTAGATACCCATTAATCCTCAAGTACCATGACCTTAGTGCTTGCTTGAGTCCGTATAGTTCCTTCTTCAACCTGCATACATGAGAATCTCTCCTTTGCACCTAACAGCTTTAAGGCTACTACTATACATCTCCTCCTCAATCACTCCATTGAGGAAGGTTGTCTTCTAATCCATCTGATGTATCCTCCACCCCATCTTTGAAGCAATAGATATAACAACCCCGATAAAAGTATACCTAGCGACTGGAGCGAATGTTGTCACATAATGCAATCCCTTCTTGGAAAACCCTCTCGCCATGAACCTCACCTTGTACTTTTCAACACTACCATCCGCAACACGTTTGATCTTGTAGATCCATCTAGAGCTAACCATTGATTTCCTCTCTAGCCTAGGCATAATGTCCCATACATTATTCTTCATGATAAAGGCATACTCCAACATGGCATTCCTCCAAACTAGCTTGTTTGCAGTGTTGGGTGTGGAGCCTAATTTTCATCCTGATTCAGAGGTCTTTTATTTTAGTTGGATGTATACCCCAGGAAGACTGTACACCCCTCCACGCAGGGGGGTGTAGGGGGGACTGGTCCCCCTCGTGGGGGTTTTGGGGATAGCGCCCCTGAAGCTAAAAACAGATGTAAAATTGCCTTGTAAAATATTGTAATTTCGTAGTCAATCTGTGCCGTTCATTAGGCGGATGATCTGACGGTAAAATTTATGTTTAATGTAGGGTTTATATCCCTAGAAGGCAACCCCTCGTTTTGTATGAGGGTATTGTATTGTGGCTATGTATTGTATGTGTATTATGAGTGAGAAACAGAAAGGTGGACTCTGAGAGAGAGTAGAGGATATTATGACGGATCTGCTGTAGGTCGTGTCTCTTCATCTTGCTGGATAATATAAACGAATGACTGATTGTTCGGGGTGGACGTAGCCCAAATTGGGTGAACCACGTATATCTGTGTCTCTCTTGTTTTATTTGTTTTCTGTGTTTGTGTTTTCGTATATTTTATGTTTTCCATTGCTCTGTCATATATAATTTTCTAACAACTGGTATCAGAGTCGAAGGTCTATTTTGCTGATAAACTCGTAGGAAAGAAGGGTTCCTGGTTCGAGTGGGAGCAATGGCGGAAGATGGTAGGTTTAGGGTCGAGAAATTTAACGGCCAAAACTGCTCGTTGTGGAAGATGCAGATGGAAGATTATCTGTATCAGAAAGATCTGTACCTACCATTGAGTGGAAAAACAAAGAAGTCGTCGAGTATGGTAGACGCAGAATGGGAGATTCTCGATAGAAAGGCACTTGGAACAATACGGCTGTGCCTCGCGGCGTCGGTAGCCTTCAATATTTCGAAGGAAACAGCATTAGAGGGTTTAATTAAGGCATTGACGAAACTATATGAAAAACCCTCGACCTCAAATAAGGTATTT
Source organism: Pinus albicaulis (assembly GCA_034641835.2). Lineage (NCBI taxonomy): Eukaryota > Viridiplantae > Streptophyta > Pinopsida > Pinales > Pinaceae > Pinus > Pinus albicaulis. Next base: position 656,140,076 of record CM076578.1, read on the forward strand.
CTTATGAAACGTTTATTTAATATGAAGATGTCAGATGGTGGATCTATTGCTGACCATTTAAATGAATATAATATGGTTACCAGTCAGTTAAGTTTTGTAGGGGTAAGCTTTGACGATGAAGTTAGGGATCTGTTATTTCTCTGCTCATTTGACAGAAAGTTGAATGGTTTAGTTACGACCATTAGTAACTCTGTCTTTGGATCTAGTACTTTAAAGTTTGATGATGTTGTCGGTGCTATCCTTAGCAAGGAAATGCGATAGAAAAACTCTTGTGAGACATCGAGAATGCTTTGAGTGCAGAGACTAAGGGAAGAAAAATGGAAAGAGGAAAGAGCTCAGGATATCGTAGTAAATCAAGGAAAGACAGATCCAAGTTCAGATCGGGGATAGTGTGCTGGAAATGCGGAAAGAAAGGACACCTAAAGAAAGACTGTAAATCTCGAAAAGGAAAAAGAGACACACAACAAGAAAACAATCATGAAGCAAATGTGACAGGTGATGTGTTACAAGATATTTTGATTCTTTCTTTAGAAAATGTTACTGATAGCTGGGTGGTAGATTCAGGGGCCTCATTCCATGCCACACCTGATAAGAAATATTTTCATGACTATTTTCAAGGAGATTTCAGACAGGTTTGTCTGGGTGATGATAAACCCTGTAAAATCGTTGGAATGGGTAAAGTTCTTGCAAAACAACAGAATGGAAACCAATGGTTATTAAAGGAGGTAAGACATGTTCTAGATCCGAAGAAAAATCTGATTTCAACAGGGCAATTAGGCAGTGAAGGTTGTGTGACAACTTTAACAGATAAAACCTAGAAGGTCGCTAAAGGAGCCCTGGTAATAGCAAAAGGCGAAAAGGTTGGTACATTGTATTTATGCAATGGTATTTCTAACTCTGTTAATGCTTTAACTTCGAAAGGAGTAGATGCAGCATTATGGCATCATAGGCTTAGACACATGAGTGAGAAGGGGATGAAGATTATTCACTCAAGAAATTTGTTGCTAGGTTTGAAGAATATTGATTTGGATTTATGTGAGAATTGTATTTATGGAAAATAGACGAGAGTCAGATTTCTTAGAGTTGGGAAAGAAAAGAAGAGCGAAAAATTAGAGCTTGTGCATACAAATGTATGGGACTTGCTCAGGTCTAATCTCTCGGTGGCTCTTGTTATTATGTTACTTTTATTGATGATGCAACTAGAAAAACTTGGATTTATTGTATTTAGAATAAATCTGATGTATTTGATACTTTCAAGAAATGGAAAGCTTTGGTTGAGATTGAGACAGGAAAGAAGTTGAAGTGTCTGAGATCAGACAATGGAGGTGAATATTGCAGCAAAGAGTTTGATAAGTACTGTTTAGAGCATGGAATTCGCAGTGAGAAGACAGTTCCAAGAACACCACAAGAAAATGGTGTGTCAGAAAGGATGAATAAAACAATCATGGAGCGTGCAAGGTGCATGAGATTGCATGCAAGATTGCCTTTACAATTTTGGGCAGATGTTGTAGCTACTGCTGTTTATCTAATAAATAGAGGGCCTTCAAGTTCTTTGGATGGTGGTTTTCCAGAGGAGGCATGGACAGGTAAAAAGGTAAACTACTCATTTTTTAAAGCCTTTTGGTTGTGAGGCCTTTGTCCATATTAATAAAGAAAATAAAACAAAGATTGAGGCAAAATCAAAGAAATGTACCTTTATTGGATATGGTGTTAATGATTTTGGTTATCGCTTATATGATTATGAAAATCACAAAATCATTAGGAGTAGAGATGTAATATTCAATGAAAAGGTCTTGTACAAGAATCAGTTGCAGGAAAAGAGACAGGAAAAAGAAAACAAAGAATACACAGTTCTTGATGAGATCACAGAAAAAAGTAAAGGTGTCTGAAAATAATAATAATCAACAACCACAACAACAACAACCACCACAATAGCAATAGGCACCTCAAACACCTGAAAGTGGTGTCAGAAGATTTACCAGGATAAGTAGACCCCTTGAACGATACTCTCCTTCATTATATTATTTATTGTTGATTGATTCTGGTGAACCTGAATGTTATGAAGAAGTAATGAAGGTAGAAACCAGGAAGAAGTGGGAGCTAACCATGAAAGAAGAGACGGACTCCGTAATACATAACCAGACCAGACTTGGGACTTAGTCAGGTTACTTGCAGGTAAAACAACATTGCAGAATAAATGGGTTTACAGGCTGAAGGAAGAAGATGGAGGAAAACAAAGGTACAAAGCTAGACTTGTGGTGAAGGGGTTTGCACAGAAGAAAGATATTGACTTTGATGAAATATTTTCTCCTGTTGTTAATATGACTTCAATAAGAACCATTTTAAGTCTTGTAGCAGCAGAAGATTTGCATCTTGAAAAGTTAGATGTAAAGACAACATTTCTCCATGGAGATTTGGAGGAATAGATCTATATGTAGCAACCACAAGGATATGAGGTCAAAGGGAAGGAAAAATTAGTGTAAAGGTTAAAGAAGAGCTTGTATGGCTTAAAACAGGCTCCAAGGCAGTGGTATCTAAAATTTGACAGGTTTATGTCTGAACAAGGTTATACTAGATGTAACTCTGATCATTGTGTTTATCTGAAAAAACAAAATGATGGTAGCTATATTATATTGTTATTGTATGTAGATGACATGCCTGTTGCAGGGTCTAACATGCAGGAAATAAATGTGCTCAAAAGAAAATTGACAAATTCATTTGCGATGAAGGATTTGGGAGCTGCTAAACAAATCCTTGGTATGAGAATAACTAGAGACAGGAAAAATCGCAAATTCACATTCTCTCAGAATGAGTACATACAAAAGGTGCTGGAAAGATTTAATATGCAGAATGCAAAACCAGTTAGTACACCTTTGGCTAGCCATTTCAAACTTAGTAAGGAGATGTGCCCCAAGACCCAAGAAGAAATGGATTATATGTCTAAAGTTCCATATGCATCGGCAGTTGGAAGCTTAATGTATGCAATGGTTTGCACAAGGCCTGATATTGCACATGCAATGGGAGTTGTAAGGAGGTACATGAACAATCCAGGAAAAGAACATTGGATGGCAGTGAAATGGATTCTCAGATATTTGAGAGGTACCACAAATCAAGCATTATGCTTTGGTGCTTCAAACATTGCTCTACAGGGATATGTTGATGCAAATATGGCAGGTGATAGAGATAACAGGAGGAGCACTACGGGGTATGTATTTACTGTAGGTGGAACAACTGTCAGTTGGGTTTCAAAAATGCAAAGTGTTGTTGCACTTTCAACAACAGACGCAGAGTATGTTGCTGCTACAGAGGCTAGTAAAGAAATGATTTGGTTACAAAGGTTTATGGATGAATTGGGTAAGAAGCAGGAAATAGGAAGGTTATACAGTGACACCAGAGTGCCATTCATCTTGCAAAGAACTCAGCATTTTATTCCAGGACTAAACACATACAACTCAAGTACCATTTCATACGATCAGTGTTGGAAGATGGACAGTTGAAGCTGGAAAAGATGCACACTAGCCAAAATCCTCCAGATATGTTAACAAAAGTTGTAACCAGGGAGAAACTGAGATTCTGCTCAGTTTCAATTGGTCTTCAAGTATGATGATGAAGATGAGAAACAACCAGGTCCAAAGTGGAGTCATTGTCCAGCAAATGAAGCAGCGGTGGAGTTGCTACAATCAGTCTCCAAGTGGGAGATTGTTGGGTGTGGAGCTTGATTTTCATCTTGATTTAGAGGTCTTTTGTTTCAGCCAGATGTATACCCTAGGAAGATTGTATACCCTTCCACGCGGGGGGGTGCTGGGGGGACTTGGCCCCCCCCGCGGGGGCCAATCCCCCCTGGCTGGGGGGTCCGGGGGCCAGCAGGGGTTTCGGGGGCAGCGCCCCCGAAGCTAAAAACATATGTAAATTTGCCTTGTAAAATATTGTAATTTCGTAGTCAATCTGGGCCTTTCATTAGGCAGATGATCGACGGTAGAAGCTATGTTTAATGTAGGGTTTTTTGCCCTAGAAGGCAACCCCTCGTTTTGTATGAGGGTATTGTATTGCGACTGTGTATTGTATGTGTATTATGAGCGAGAAATAGAAGGGGGACTGAGAAAGAGAGTAGAGGATATTACAGTGGATCTGCTGTAGGTTGTGTCTCTTCATCTTGTTGGATAATATAAAGGAAGGATTGGCTGTTCCGGGTGGACGTAGCCCAAATTGGGTGAACCATGTATACATAAGTCTCTCTTGTTTTATATGTTTTCTGTGTTTGTGTTTCTGTATATTTTATGTGTTCCATTGCTCTGTCATATATAATTTTCTAACATGTAGTCTCCTCAAAACCCAAAAGCTTGAAATCACTGATGTCACTTATAAGCGCTTTATAACTAGAAAACTTCTATGGTGATCTGTTGTCCATGAAAGTCCTAGGAGCCTCCATATGCTTTTGAGCATCCCTTAGTGTTTGCTGAAGCCATCTTGGTCTCCTCTTGACAGGAACTTAAAGGAACCTCCAAATTGTCCTCCTGATTTGAAGACTGAGTCTAGTCCCTCAATCTTCGGAGCCACTTGCTCGTTATCCTCTACCATTGCTAGAAGGGGTTCATGTGACTTCCCAAAGGATTGGCTTTCCTCAAACTTGAAATCCTTGATCACCATGGTCTTCCCTTATGATGGAACGTACACTTTGTACGTCTTTGAAGTCTTGCTTAGTGGAAGTGACTACAGCCTGCCCCAAGGTCTTCTTGAGGCACGAAAAATGGAAGACACTATGAATTTTACATCCTTCTGAACGCTCAAGCTCATAGGCCACTTCTCCAACTTGTGTCACGATTCTATATGGCCCATAGAACCTATGTTTAAATTTTTTTGTGATATCCCCACTTAGCATTTGCTAATGGAAATATCGAATTTTGACATTTTTTCCATTTCATTGACTTGCACTTAGGAAATGTGGGTAGTTAGGGGCCCACATGATTATTTGGGACATTAAGCCAACCAAACATTCGAGATGAGGATGAAATATTGCGGCTATAGTGGGGTGTGGGGACCACTTAGTGAGAATTGCGTCCCACATGGGCACTATGCTCTTATTGGAGCGGATTTGGTGTGGGAATCTCGATGCTAGGCCCACATGGGAAATTTGAAGGCTAAGGAAGAAAAGAGGAGGGAGACACTCATTTGCTCATTCGTTCATCTATTTTGAATTTGTCTATTGACAGAGCACACTTGATCAGTTGGCTAAGTCTGCATGTGCTGTTCAACACACAAGTGTCTTCGAGCGGAGATCCCAACCTTTGTTTGGGTGGACTTCGAGTGCCAGCCCAAGAAAGGTGCTTCACCTTAGTTTTATCAGTTCAACAGTAGTGATCTTCTTCTACGACGTTGTCCCTTCAGTAGCAGCGCAGAGACAATAACAACAGTGCAGAGGTTGCACAGTCCCTTGAGGGAATCACTGCAGGAGTCGGGGAGTGAGTGGAGTTTTTCTAGGAGACTTGGTGGGAAGGCTTGGAGCCTTCTAATTGGGATTTTCCAGGCATTTCAGTGGTATCTAGCAGCAAAATTACCAGGGTGTCTGAATTGCCCAGCAGTTCAGTGAGCCAAGCCCAAGAGGGCCAATTTCTGGGGTCAAGCTTTGGGCAAACCCTTTACGGGTTATTCTGGGTTTATTGAGTAGAGCCCGAGGTGAAATTCCCAGAGTTTTCTGAGCAGTACAACATGCCCTAGCAACAGATCAGTTTGAGTAGCAACATCATTTCTAGGCAGTTTCCTGTGCAGAGCTACAACAACGCAGAGAGTAGATTCTGAGGGTGTTCAACAACACTTTTTGAGGGCTTCTTTAGCTTGCCTTCAACAAGCCCAGGTGCACTCATTCCAACACCTCATTTTGTACACATTCCTGAGCATTAATAAAATGGCTTAACACAGTTTTTGTGGCTTAATGGTGTTCTAATTTTGCTGTATGCATGTTTAGTGCTGTAAATTACCTTTGGGGATATTATAGTGTGTTGACCACTCGAGTGGCACCTGATGATTATGTGAAGAGTCCATGCCCAAGGATGAATCAGAGGACACTTGTACCATTAGACGTCATAAGGTATCATCAGTTCAACAGAGTTTTTAAACTCTACTTCTTCTTATCATTTTCTCCTTCAGTCCTCAAATTCTGCAACCCTATGAGGATATTGTATAAATGTCACTAGCATGATAAATAAAGCCATGTAATAGGCCTAGGATGTTGGGACTCGATCAGCAAGTGAGTACACCTTGGAGTGTTTTTTTTACTTGGTTAATTATTCCTTCTTTTTAGCGGCGAATAATTTTCTAGGTTTTTCACTCATTGCATTACCCCAAAGCCAGGGTGACGGCTTGAAGGTTGAGCCCCTAACGCATTTTAGTGTCTAGAGATGTATATTACCATGCTAGGTCATCTCTGAAATTTCGCGGAATTTGACTAGGTCTAAGTAGGATTTTTTAATAATTAAAAATTTCCCGCAAAACGAGATTTTTTAATTAATTTCTATGTAATGATGTAAATAAGTGGCCTTAGGAAATGTCTGGGGCGTGTGACTACTTGAAAATCATCCTCAGAGACCCAGCATTATCTTAGGACCCACTTTGAGGGTCAAAAAGCGACTTATACTCTCTCAAAAGCCAATTTTCCTAATGTCAGTGGAAAAAATGAGAAAAAATTCAAAAGAAATTAATAATTGGAAAAATTTAGAAAATTTTCCAAAGTCAAAATAAGTCAAATTTTGACATGACAATTATGAGGAGACGTAAAGGATGATGTGGCAGCCATGTGGGGCACACCACATGAAGCACAAGCAAGTCAAAGACAAAGTTCCAAATGCCAAGTCAAAGGCAGTCAAATGGTCCAATGAGGAATTCATGATGCAAAGAAAAAAGTTTGCAGTTACTATTTGATTTAATTTAAATCAAATATAATAAAGTCTAAAGTTAGGATAAAGTGAGTGGGGAGGGACCCCACCTTACTCCATGCTCTACGTATGATCAAATGCGAAGGAATATGTGTAGAAATTATACAAGATGGATGTATATTACCGGACTCTCCTGATCTAACAAATTAATCTTATGTTAAATACAGAATCCTTCCACTTAACTCTTTGCGGAAATTAAATCGCGAATTGCAAAACACATATGAAGCAAATCAATCGCACATAACAAGAATGTTTCACTAGGAAAGCTTAAAGCTAAATACCCCAACTATCATATATTATGTATATCAATGGAACATGTAACAATCTCATACAAAGCTTAGTACATCAAGCTCTCAGTACAATTAACAATCGTCACACACTGTCATGTAGAAATTTGCATATCTATGCACCAATTTCTTGCCTCCTGACAGCCTGCCTCCATTGCGCAATCCCTGCTGAAGAAAACCCTTGAATGAATTCGATCTTGCCTTGCCTTGATTGCGCAATCCTCATTGGCAACTGCAATGTGTGTTGGATGCATTGAATGCATCACTATAGTCACAACAGATAGTCCATCTCACCCTTTCACCTATCTCTCCACTGGGTCTCCGCTGAAACTGACATGCAAGTAGTTAATTGCTGTATTTGTTCAGTTGTAAGTGAGTCTCTAGTTGTGAATTAATTAAATAATTAATTCACTAAACTCTCACTAGTGTATCTTCAGTTAGAACTAGATACAACTAGCACAACTGAGTTTAACTCACTTAATTGAGTTAAACTAAATAACAACTCCCATAGCTACTCTTCCAACTCTGTCACAACTTGCCACTATCAATTATAACAGAGTCCTCCATGCATGAATCACCAATCACCCTAGGAATTGCGTAATTCCTTTAGCCCACTGATTTGCCAAATCTGTTCACTGAAATAAAGTGCTCCAAGAGAATAAGTTGATATTTATTGTCGGATTATTATGAAGGGCTAATAATAATTGACATGCATCTATTTTTAAATTAGCGATCTATAAATAGACTTTGCTCAATCTTCTAAAAATAGAAATTCATCCAAAGATAGAATTTGCTCAACCATCTAGAATCAGCATCCTGGTAGCTTTAGAATATGCTCACCATTCTAAAAATAGACATACACCTAAAAATAGCCTGCAGGTCCCACTTAGTGAAGGTGCTTAATTTTCACTAAGCTCATCATCTTGTTGAATCTCAACAATATGCACATGCCAAATTAAAGATCTACATACACCCAAGTAAAAGAAGCTCCACGCTGGCAGTTTTGTTGATATGCTGGCACATAGTCATCACCGAAATCGGAAAATATGTTGCCAGCTTCCACTTGTGTTCGTAACATCCACTTGTACGCAGCATGCCACTATTTTCCAGCTCCATGCAGCACAGGAAACCAACCCATACACATAGTTAACAACAATCACTATAGCAAGCACGCAAAGCATATTTTTTGTGGTTGTTATGTTAGAGATATTTCCAGATTTGATGGGGATTTGTCGCCTCCTTTCTCCACTTCATTTCGCAGCTGTCAAACACAGGAAAAAATGCACATGGTGAGAAGGTAATATGCTGGCAGTCTTCTAGAACTCACGCATGGGCATATTTGCACACATTTTTTAGGACTGTGGGTTCATGGGACAACGTTGACTTAAGTAGAAGTTCACAGCAATTAACGCACATTCAAGTCATCCTTTGCTCAACAGGTTTCGAGGACAATTCTACAACATTCTTGAGACTGTACGCAGCCAGATTTGACACATTTTTATCAAAGGGAAATCGTTGCCAGCAAAGAGAAGAACTCGCTGCCACTTCACATCATGCTACATAAGTTCCATTGCCACATTTCAAATTTAACCTCCACCATTTTTCCACTTATTTTATGGATTCGTCGTTGGGATTGGCTTCCATTTTCCTATTTAAATGAGCCTTCGCTCTCATTATGGTATCATTGTTTACTAGCTGTTGTGCTTGGCGAAGCTTTGCTTCTATGTACTTGTGTTCTTCATATGAATAAAAAGATTTTGGGGTTCATTCATGATTGTTATTCCATTGGAGCATTGCTTGGATCATTGATGGTATATCTCTACTTGTGCCATTGATTTATATTTCATTTTGCTCATATGCTTTTGTTGAATTGTCAATGTATAGCTATCTTACATTTACAATTGTTTATTTGATATGCTCTAGGCTAGAAAACTCTGTCTATTTTCATACAAGTTTTAGAGTTTTCTTGCCATTGTTTATTGATTTAATCCATATGAACTAATGTTTGTTGGAAGTTTGGTAGAGGATCATCGTTGAATCAACTAACAAGCGTGAGGGGAAGTCTTCAAGAGACCAACCCACTCTTGGCATTGTTTTTAAGGAGCTCTCATCGTTATTTGAATTTCATAGAAATAATTTATTTTTTGAAAGTACTTGTTCTTGCAGGGTTCTCCTTCACATAGTCTATGCATGAATCAAAATATTAAAAAAATAAATTATTTACATCTTTTAATTGTGCTTTCATTTCATTATATAGCTATTCAGGAGCTTCTCATAAACTAGACAAGTGATGGGGATCTTTTCCCATCACTTGATTTAGCCTTTGTATATTTTTTTGTAGCATTTTCACATACTTACATGCTCTCTTTTTACACTAACTTTGGTTCTATTTTTTGCAGCCCTAACATTCTTGTTTGTAGGTTCTCTCTAGCTTCAAGTCACATTCCAAGGAGGTTGTGGGCATTAGGAGAGCTTGTGGAAGAAGGCTAGGTCATACACCACTTTGGAACTTGTATTCTGTAATTGTAGAACTCTTACATCTCTTTTGAGGCTCCCTACTTGAAGGGATTTTCTTCTTGTTTCAATAATTCACATTGTATTCTCTCATCGATTCCTTGGGAAGTCCTCCAAGAGGCTCTAACCTCATTGTAACACCATAATAATAAAAATTTCTGTTTTTGTTGTGGGAGCGTGGGTTTTACCCATTGGCATCCCTATCTCTCCATTTCAAAGGAGAGAATTTGTAGATGGATTGATTTAGTGGTTTTGACTTCCATTTTCTTTCACATCACATATGCATGCTCTAATTGGAAAGTAACACAAATCGCATTTCTTTTTCCTAAAGTTTGCTTCACAAATCTCAAGCCACATTTCCATTTTAAGAATATTGAAGCATTGTGTATTTGACAAAGTATGTCTTTCAAAGCAGTCACTTATTTTCATGTCAAGTTAATTTCCTCAAGTTTAAAGTTCCGTTTGCAAAGCTATTGTGAACACAAATCTCAATTTCATTTTTAGAGCATTGCAATTTACTTTACATGCAAATTAATTGCTCATAAGCATCAAGCTTTTAATTGATTCATCATTAGCAACTCACAATTTTAATTGTTCTTGAAGCTTATGCATCTTATGTTTACTTGAGCAAATATATAAAGTGATCTTGTGGAACAATCTTACTAAGATCATTTCCATTTTTTACATAGCACTTGCAAACTTACTTGCATATCATAGTAGACATTCTAACTTAGTTGCATATTTAAAATTTACTTCCAAGCATAAGCTTGGTTGACAGAAACCATAGGAAAAATGCTTTATTGGAAAATTCTTCCATTTGGTACGAAGTAAGGTAAAAGTGTGTGACCCTGCAATTATGAAGGTGGCTTGTCCTCTTGTAGGAACGAAGTTACGCGCTAGCTCGTAAGACTCAGGGGACGGGTATCGTTAATGACACCCCCTCGCTCTCGCCTCCTCTTTCTTACAGTCACCCCAATTTTTACCCATTGGTAAGAGCACAAGAGGAGGACTTCTCACCTAGATTAGGCATTTTAGATTAAAAGTAACCAAGATTACTTGCATCCAAATCTAGTTTAATTGCATCTCATTCTTTGATTCAGAAATCTACTTATCTTGAAAGAATTTTACTTCATTTAAGCAAATACATTTTCCTTTCAAAGAGCAATACTCTGGAGGCACTGGTTTCTCATTTGTTTCATGCTTATCTCATGTATTGATGGTTATTTCTTATATCACGTTTTTTTGCTTATAAATCTGAAGAAGTAATCTATCTAACTCTAACAACTCTCCTAGAAAACTCACATCTTTAACTTAGTTTTTTTTCTTTAGGGACCACCCCCCATAGCTAACCTAGGAGATAGCTTACACGGAGAGAGTCGGGAATATGTGACAGCCCCTTCTCTGAGTTCCTTGCCACCAACCACACCTGGTGGGGTTGAAGGCTTTTCCCACTAACTAGTAGGTAGGTGTAGGCGGCAAGCGAGTGTGTGACCTTGCAGTTATGAAGGTGGCTTGTCCCCTTGTAGGAACGAAGGCACACGCTGGCTCGTAAGACTCAGGGGACGAGAATCGTTAATGACACCCCTGTGCCCTCGCCCCCTCTTTCTTACAGTCACCCCAATTTTTACCCCTTGGTAAGAGCACAAGAGGAGGACTTCTCACCTAGATTAGGCATTTTAGATTAAAAGTAACCAAGATTAATTGCATCCAAATCTAGTTTAATTGCATCTCATGCTTTGATTTAGAAATCTATTTATCTTGAAAGAATTTTACTTCATTTAAGCAAATACATTTTCATTTCAAAGAGCAATACTCTGGAGGCACTGGTTTCTCATATGTTTCATGCTTATCTCATGTATTGATGGTTATTGCTCATATCATGTTTTTTTGCTTATAAATCTGAAGAAGTAATCTATCTAACTCTAACAACTCTCATAGAAAACTCACATCTTTAACTTAGTTTTTTTTCTTTAGGGACCACCCCCCATAGCTAACCTAGGAGATAACTTACACAGAGAGAGTCAGGAATAGGTGACACCCCCTTCTCTGAGTTCCTTGCCACCAACCACATCTGGTGGGGTTGAAGGCTTTTCCCACTAACTAGTTGGTAAGTGTAGGCGGCAAGCGATAACATAGTGTAACACAACTTCGTTCTTGGTTCAACCATGGGGATATTTTCCCATGGACGAGGAGGGTAGGCAGAACATCACCCATTGAAGGCAGTAGAGGTGGCAAATATGGGGGAGTCAAGGAGCAAAGGGGAAGCAACATTTAGTAGCCTCTTAAAGGCCCTAAATGATTTTCTCAAAGGGCAGAAGGGGATGTTGGAGGGATTCAAGCAACAAAATAGGGATAAGAGCATCCATCACGAGTTCCTATTTGTGGAGATTTCAGGGGTCTCACAACAGTGTGACCACCCTTCACTGGCCACTCACCCACCAGCCTTTAGTAGGCCAACCATGACCACACCGCCTACATATTTACATTCAGTACCGAGTGAGCAAGGTAGGCCGTAGGCGGGATGATGAGATACACATGGGAGATTATTTTCGAGAATGACATTCTATGGGGGGAAACTTTAGAGCAGCTGTGTCCTTCAGAGATTACTGCGAGCTCAAGTAGGACGAAAAAGGCAGGAACAGTGGGGGGCCTAGCGCGCAGTGTTCAAAATTGCGATGTACCATTGGGAGGATACCTTTTCCCACGTATGATGGATCCACCAAGCGCATGGCTCGAGCTCAGGCAGAGAAGTTGGATACCTTTTTCCAGCTTAACCGGATTACAGAAGCAGAAGCCATCAAAATGGCTACCTCGCACTTGGAGGATGAGGGCACACAGGATTGTGGAGAGCTCGTAGATACATCTAGTGTGTCGCAGTAGTCACCCTTGACTGTTCTGATTGACATCTTAGAGGAGACAGTGGAGCATACACCCATAGGACCATCCATTGATGAGGTGCAAGGGATACAAGCCACGACAGTACGAGAAAATATTCTGAACAGAACAAGGAGTTGGAGGTCATGAGAGCAGTTTGTGCCGAGTCAGCACCCAAATTGACTTGTGTTGGGGAGCGATTGGATTCCCTAATGGTCCAACTAGAGTGCACATTTGGCCATCAGAGCAACCCTTTTAAGACGTACATAGATGGGGCTTGTAGCACTAGTAGGTTGCCTTTGCACATTGGAGAGGGAGAGGCAGAGTCACCTCGATAGATTTTGGGTGTTGACCTGGTTAGTGAGATGAGGCGACATGAGTTGCGCAGGGTGCAACACTTGTAGGATGGAGGGCTTGTGATTCTTGCATTCGATTCCTCTCTCCGGGTTGGATGGCGAGAGATTTTGAGTCGGTATCCAGAAGAGTGGGTTGGACTCATGGAGATGATCATAGTCTGGAGTAAAGCAGAGCGGGGGCTTTGAGACATCGAGGGCACTGGAGGTCTAGGTTGGCATTGGGATCTAGGTGGGGCTTCCTATTCGATATTAGTTATGCACGATGGCTATGGCATTGATGAGGTAGCCGACCCAACGACTGAGCACATGCATTCCTTAGGGAAGTTCCAATCGGCACTATCGTCCAGGCGGTTTGTGAGCAAGCTCCATGGGCTTTATTGGCATGTTGGTTATGCACGGGGTCGCAAGATGATTAACATTCCCTGGCAAGAGTTGGTGGGAGGAGGTGGCATGGGTAGGCCACCAAACTGGTTATTGTATGGAGATGATGTTCTCCCATTGGGGTATTGGGCAAATGAGCCACCAAAGTTCGGCACAACAAGGATATTCTCTCTAGCAGGTGTGGCACTGCTCAGGTTTACCTAGGCAGCTACAGAGATATAGATCACATCATGGTGGATGTACTCGCAGAATGATGGATGCATGGGCACATATGGGATGCCCTATGGTACATGGGGGTAGGGCATTGAGCGTTGGTAACCAATGGTGCATGGAGTTGTGCCACAGAGTTCATTGCTATACAGAGGAGTGTAGGGGTACGTACTTGTGTGCAGCGAAACATGATAATACACAATAGACTGACGGAGTGTGGTCGCCAGAGAGATCTCTTGACGAGGACATCATGCACACCATTGGGTTTGGCACACTTAGATTTGGAGTGCGAGTTGATCACAGGGCCGACCGTGAGCTTCCATTTATCACTCTCCAGCATTGCGCACTGAGACAGGGGACCTGGATATCATCTCTAGACTCTTGATGCTCTCATCATGAGCCACATGACCTAGGAGGATCATCTGAGATAGTTGGACAGGTCATGGTACATTGGGAGAGAGGCTATTGAGCTGTGGCATATGGTCAGGACGCGAGTTGGTGGATGCAGGCTTGGGTGTAGTCTGGTCTTTTGCAGAGGTAGCACTTGAACCACCTTTTAGCCCACACTCATGGAGATGCATGACCCCCTTCTGGCGAGACAACTTGAGGTGTCACACCTCCCTTGGGCTGGCACTTGAAGTCCACCGAAGCAAAGGTTGGGATCTTCGTTGGAGGACACCTGTGTGCTAAACAACACATGCAAAGTTGGCTCACTGCTCAAACGTGGTCTTTTCAAAGACAAATTCGAAATAGATGAGTGAATGATAAAAAATGAGATGCTTTCTTCCTTTTTGTCCAACGCTACCCAACATTCCCTTGGGCCCCACCCCATGCCTGCCCCGCCTCTATTCGAGCCAATCACTGTGCTGCCTCCATGTGGGATGCAGTCCCTTCTCATTGGGTCTTCGTTCTCCACTAGAGCCGTAATTTTTTCCTCAAGTCTAATGTGAAAGGCCTATAGTCTCCTAAGTCTAATTGTGGGTCCCTAAGCCCACATCTTTTCGGCCAAAGCTTTAGTAAAATATCAAAGCTGTAAAAATTCATATTCTAATTCAAGGTTGTGGGGGAGCGCCCCCCCCTCTCGAACCCGCTCCCAATTCGTGCTCCGAGCGGGAGTGTTTTGGGAGCGCATCAGGGGCATGCTCCCGGGAGTGTTTTCGGGAGCGCACTCCTTGTGTTGCAAAAACGCTCCCTGCTAATACGGGAGCATTTCAGGGAGTGCTTGGGAGCGAACGCTGCCCGAGCGCTCCTTCCTTAAAAAAAACGCTCCGGGAGTGATTTCTTTAAGGAGGGAGCGCTCAGGGAGCGTTTGCTCCCTGAACCAAGATAACGCTCTCGTTCCGGCATTTTGACGCCGACGCCCGACCGCACGTGGAGGAGTAGGAGGACGATGGGTTTTTTGGAGGGAAAGAGGGGGGGGGGAAGGGGAGGGAAAGAAATAAAAAGCCCTCCCTCCCCATTATTGTCATTCTTATTATTTCAAGAGAGAGCAAGAGAGCAAGAGTGAGCAAGAGAGGAGAGGAGAAAGACCAAGAGAAGAGAGGAGAGGAGAGAGAAAGAGAGAGCAAGGGAAAGGAGAGGTTGGAGAGAGCAAGGAGCTTGGAGGTTTGAGAGAGAAAGGAGCTTGGAGGTTTGAGAGAGAAAGGAGCTTGGAGGTAGAGCTTGGGATCGAAGGACAAAGAGGTACGAGAGTCTAATTTAATTTTTTTTTCTATGTGCATTTTTAATTTGTTCAAACATGAAAAATTGAGTTTTGTTTTCTATGTTGCATTTTAATTTGTTGAAAAATGAAAAAATGATTTTTTTTTTCTATGTTGCATTTTAATTTGTTGAAAAATGAAAAATTGAATTTTTTTTTTCTATGTTGCATTTTTTCCCATTCCCATTTGGCATTTCGCCATTTCTTTGCAGGTTAAAAACTTGAAAGTTTGAAACATCATGGCTATATGACTTGGCATTTTCTTCTTGTTGGTTCCGTTTTTTGTTATTATGGTGTTGGAGAGTAGAAGAAAGAGGGCTATTCCAGAAGAGGAGGATGAAAAAGTGGTTATAGTGGATTTGATGAAAATCCTGAAGAGGAGTACCAAGGTGAGGAAGGGGAGAGTGGAGATAATGAGACCATAGTGACACCAACTAAAATTGACCAAACACCATTGTGGAAATATCTTACTAGGCTCGAAGTAGGGAAAGGGGGTGGAACCACTAAATTTTTATGCCCCCATTGCAATACACAATACACAGGTTCATACACTCGTGCCAGAAGGCACCTTTGTGGGAAAAGGCCATGGGATGGAGATAAAAATATAGGAATCAAAACTTGTGTAAGTGTGTCAGCAACAAATAGAGCCAAATACATATGGGAAAAGGAGGAAGCCCAATACAAATCTAAAAGATCTAATGGTTTCATTGAATTTTATGCACCATCACATCATGCACAAAGAAGTCCATCAACTACCACCCATGGCAGTGGATATGGAGGCACACCTGGCACAGGACCAAACATCTCTTTAAGGCGTAGAACCATCTCAGATTTCCTTGAAGAAGGGTCTAGGAATGATGTGGATCAAAAAATTTTCCGGTTTCTGTATGCATGTGGGATACCATTCAATGTTCTTCGCTCACCTTATTGGCATGAAATTGTTTCTGCCATTAATGATGCCCCCAAAGGATACAAGAGCCTTGTGGATGACAAGGCTAGAACCGTGGGACTTGATCATGAAAAAGCAAAAGTAACTCATCCTTTGAGTAGAATGACAAGTTCTTGGAATGAGCATGTGGTGTCCATTGTATCTGATGGATGGAAAAATGTAAAAGGCAAGGCATTGATAAGTGTTCTTGCTGTGTCTGTTAGTGATGCAATATTCCTTTCATCATATGATTATTCAGATAAGTTCAAGACCGACATCAACATTGCAGAACCATTACTTGACACAGTTAAATGTATTGGGCCATACAATGTCGTCCAAGTCATCACTGATATTGCTGCTAATTGTAAGGCATCGGGAGCAATTATTGAGGATAAATACCCCAACATATTTTGGTCTGGGTGCTTGGTTCACACAATGAACCTTTTGATGCATAATATAACTAAAAACAAACAACCTCAATACAGATGGCTTGGTGATTTGTACAAGAGAGGCAAAAAAATGATAAGATTTATTACAAATCATAGCAATACCCATGAGATTTTCCGCAGTCACTCAAGATTGGAGTTGTTGAAGATTGCAAAGACTAGATTTGTTAGCTATAACTACACCTCTAGGCGCCTTTTGAAGGTAAGAGAGTCATTGGCAACCATGGTATCAAGTTCACATTGTAAGGTATTAAAGGACAGGGCAACAACATCAGTTGACAGGCAAGGTTTTGAACAGGTGGAGGAGACTGCTCTTGATCCTTTGTTTTGGGCACGTGTGAGGGAAATTTTGAATTTCACCAAGCCCATTTATAGCATGATTCGCTTTGTAGATACAGATAAACCTGTGATTGGGGAGGTGTATGAGCAGATGGATAGCATGTTGGGGCAAATAAAAGATGTTGTTAAGGAAAATGATCCCAACTTGTATATAATGATTCACAACTGTGTGTTTGCACGGTATACTAAATGTTCCACTAAATGCTTTGACGTATATCCTTATGCCAAAATACTACTCTCCATCTTGGTTGGGCCAACCTGCACCTGGGGGTGGGGTTAGGATCAAACCTCATATAGATCCATAGGTAGAAGAGGGATATATGAAAGCATTAGACAAGTTGGTCCTTGACGGGGAGGAGTGTGCTAATCTGCGCCTTGAATTAGGCAGATACTTCAGTTGCACTGGTTTGTTTGGTTCTTTGCATGCAATGGAAGATAGAGACAGATTTGATGCTCTCACATGGTGGGAAGCATATGGCGGCATGAGACTTTTGCCAAAATTGGCAAAAAAAGTTCTCTCACAGGTTGTAAATATTTCTTCTATAGAGAGGTGTTGGAGCACCTATAGCTTCATCCATAATGTGAGAAGAAACATACTCAACGAAAACTGAGCAGAAAGCTTGGTTTATGTGAAGTACAACTTGAGGTTGTTGAGTCATTATTGTGATCGGGCTTATGAGGATCTATAATATAAAGTTTGGGACAACAACCTAGAGGATGATAATTTGGAGGACGACACTATACATCTGGAAGAAGTGGAAGAAAATTTTTTGAGAGATGAGGATGAAGCAACAACGACCATGCCATCACCACACCCACCATCCGGTAGTAGTGCCAGTGCTAGTGTTCGAGTTCCAACTATTGTTCCTTTGCTGACGCAACCTCCACCTACATCCTCACGTGGAGGGCATGTGCCTTATAGTTATGGTCGTGGTACTTCCCGCGAGGAGACTGCTGGAAGACCACCATTACCACGAGCTGCGAAAAAATTAGACATTTCTCGTGGCAAGAGGCCAAGCAGTAGATAAAATAGATTTACAGTTTACTAGTCTTTTCTATTTTCTAGTAGATTTTAACTTTTTATAACTGTTGAAATTTGACTCTTCCATATTTATTATGATATTTTTTGTAAGCAATATATGACAATTTAAGTTTGAAGTTTGAAACTTTGAAGTTGGCAGTTATAAGTCATTATGAATTATGAATATGATGCTTCATGAAAGTTGAAAGTTGTTTTATTTCGTTTCATTTTATAACATTTCATTTCATGTTAAATATTCTTTGTTGTAATGGTGACACTTAGGTTACAAGTACAAATATGGTGATCAATGAATCAATGATGATAAATGTTATATATTGAATTTTTAAAGTTTGAAACTTCAAGATTGATGAATCATGAGACTTAAGAGTCAATATGTTATATGTTTCTAACTTGTGGATGTGGTTGATGAAGATCATAACTTCTAGATGATTGATGTTATAGATTTCAATCTATGTTTTTTTGTTTTTTACATCTAATCCATCATTCTATATGCTTTTGTTGATATATATATATATATGCATCAAAATATAAAAATATATAAAATATATATATATATATATATATTATAAAAAAAAGCTCCCCGAAATGCTCCCGGACCGGGAGCTTTTGAAAATGGCGCTCCCGCCCTCAAGTAACCTTGTTCTAATTAGCATAATTGTTAATTAGGAATATTACAGTCCTCCCCACCAAGATGTTGCTTGTCCTCAAGCAACTGCAGTGATGGATGCTGGAGGATTTGCTCTCCTTTCTAGGTGGCATCCTCATCTGATAAATTCCTCCATTTGATCAATAACTCCTTGATCACCCTGTTCCTCAAGTTCCTTTCTCGGGAATCCAAAATGGCCTCCGGATGTAGTACCAAATGCCCCTCACGGTCTCACCATCCATAGGGGTTAGCTCGATGGCTGTTGCAACCTACTGCCCCAAGGCCTTCTTCAAGAAAGATATGTGGAAAATATTGTGCACTCGGCTCTCTGGGGGTAACTCCAACTCATAGGCCACCTACCCCACCTTCCGAGCAACTCGGTATGGTCCATAAAAGCGAGACTTGAGCTTCTTGGCCCCCTTTTGCTTGAGTGTGGACTGTCTGTAGGGCTGAAGTCGAAGGTCCACCAAATCCCCAACCTCGAACTGTCTCTCCACTCGGCCCCTGTTTGCATAGATTTTTTGCTGGTTTTATGTCATCCTCAAGTTATCCTTGAGAGCCTTCAAGATGTCCTGGCTCTCTGGGATCCAATCTTTGGCCCGTGGGGCCTTGTTGTCTCCAAACATAGCATCAGGAAATGACAAAGCATCATAACCATACAGTGCATGGAAAGGAGACATACTCATGGACATGTGATAGGTGGTGTTGTAGCAGTACTCCCTGATGTGTAATCCAAGCTCGCTGGTGCCTTGCCACATAGTTACGCAAGTAGCCTTCCAGCCACTTGTTAACTATCTTTGTCTGCCCATCTGTTTGGGGATGGTAGCTTGTGCTAGGGGTGAGCTCCATGCCCACCAATCAGAATAGGTCTTGCTAGAATCCACCCATGAAACGGCTGTCCCGGTCACTGATGATGGTCTTGGGAAGACCATGCAATCGAAAGATCTCCCTGAAGAACAATTCGGCCACCTGTGAGGCGGTGTACCGGGCTAAAATGGCGAAGAAGTGTGTGAACTTTGTCAAGCAGTCTACCACCACATAGATGCAATCCTTGCCCTGCACCGCAGACAACTCACCCTTGTTCCGCTGACACACCTCAGACTCCCTGATGTGTCGCAGAACATTGTCCTTAAGGCCCTTCCAAGCGAACCGCTCCCAGATGGCCCTGTAGGTCTTCGTAAATCCTTGATGCCCTGCCAAAGGTGAATCGTGGGCAACTTGTAGAATCTTCTTCCGCAACTAGGAGTTGGCTACCAGGTAGATCCAGTCCTTGTAGTATATCACCTCATCCATCACGTGGTATCTATCATCAGTCACCTGCCCATCAAGAACCTTACATGCATACCGGTCCTTGAAATACTTCACCAGCAGATGGGCCTTCCAATTTGAAGCAATGCTTATCAAAGAAAGGGAAGTCGGTCTCCTAGACAATGCATCCGCCACTACATTGTGCTTCCCCTTGACATACTCGATGTCAAAATCGTAGGGCTGGAGCTTGCTCATCCAATTTTGCTGCCTCTCTTGTAGCTGTTTCTGCTCCAAAAAGAACCTGAGGCTGTTGTGGTTGGTCCTCACTTTGAATCTGTTCCCCACCAAGTACTGTCGGAACTTGTTTAGCACATGCATGATGGCTAGCATCTCCTTATCGTAGATGGAGTACAATCTCTCATGGGACAGTAGCTTCTGACTCTCAAAAGCTATGGGGTGCCCTCCCTGCATCAAAACGACCCCTACTCCTTTTCTTGATGCATTGCACTGCAAGACATAAGGCTGAGTGAAATCAGAGAGCTCCAGCATGGGGCAACTGCTCATTACCTGTTTGAGGTGCTCAAAGGCCTCCTGCGTTGTTGTGGTCCAAGTAAATGCCCCCTTCTTGGTCAAGTTCGTAAGGGGTGCTGCCAACTGTGAGAAGCCCTTCACGAACATCTAGTAATAAGTGTAGATACCCACAAAACCCTGAAGCTCCTTCACATTTTTGGGTTCTGGCCAATCTCGGATGGCCCTAATCTTCTCCTCATGCACCCTTACTCCATCAACACCGATGATATGCCCCAGATAAAGCATCTCGGTCAACCCAAACTCGCACTTAGACAATTTTGCGTAGAACTGCTGCTCGTCTAGGATACACAACACTGTCTCCACATGCTGCAAGTGCTCCTCCGAAGTCCAGCTGTAGATCAATATGTCGTCAAAGAACACCAACACAAACTTCCTCAACTGGCCACAGAATATTTGGTTCATACAGGACTAGAAAGTGGTCAGAGCATTGGTTAGCCCAAAGGACATCACCAAAAAATCAAAGTGCCCATAATGGCACCTAAACGTTGTCTTAGGGACATCCTTGTCCCTCACTCGGATCTGGTGGTACCTAGACCGCAGATCAATCTTCGAGAAGAACTTGTCTGCCCTCAGCTCATCAATCTGTAAGATGGGGTAGTTGTTCGTCATGGTCTTCTTATTAAGGGCCTTGTAATCAATGCACATCCACAAAGATCCATCCTTCTTCTTCACCAGAACAATTGATGAAGCGAAGGGGCTAGAGCTGGGCCTGATGTGCCCCATTGTCAAGAGCTCATGGATAGCCCTCTCTATCTCCTCTCCGGAGGCCTTAGGATGCCTATAGGGAGTAGTGATCACTGTCGATACCCCGGACTCTAGCTCAATGGTGTGCTCAAATCCTTGGTCAGGTGGCTAGATGTGTGGTATATCTCCAAATACTACAGGGTACCTGTCAAGGATGGCCTGAATCTCTAGATGTGGTGGCTTGATCACACCCCCAGCCTTAGAAATTCTCAACTCCACAACCCACTCAATATCTCCATGCCTCAAGTTAGCCTCCATCATGTGAGCCAAGATTGTCTGTGGTGGATAGGATTCGATACCCCTCAACAACACTGGTTTGCCATTAGTATCCAAGAACTCCATCTCCAACTTCCTCCAATCTGTGGTGACTCCGCCAAGTGCGTAGAGCCACTGGACCTCCTGTTGGTGTCCGAAATGTTAACCACAAAGAAGTGGTCTGTCATGGAGTAATTAACCATGGTCACAGTCAAAACTGGGACATAGCGTGTGCCCTGCATGGTCCTGTCACTTGGCACCAACACTGAGAATCCCTTAAAGCCCTCTGTAGTAATGCCTCTCTTCTGCACCATCTGGGCATCAATAAAGTTGTGAGTGGCTCCACTGCCCACTAACAACGAAACACGATGCCCCTGCACTATCCCTCTGATTGTCATAGTCAAGAACTTGGGTACTGTTGAGATTTTGTGTATTTGGGGTAGCATCAGTTGTGCTCTAGGTCGCAAATTTTGTGGAGGGACTAGAGTAGACTTGATCTACAAGACCCAGAAATTGATTTGGGAAATTTCATCTGGTTTAGGAGATATTAAATTAATTTAATTATTTTAATGTATTTCCTAAGTTAAAACTTAGGGAACTTAAATAATTAAAATGAATTTAATTAAACAAGTGATGAAATTGTCTTAAGTCACACGGATCAAGCTTTCTTTTAATCTTATCCATTGATTAAAGATTCAATCTTGGTCGTTGGTTTCCCAATGAGAAAAGTATAAAGGAAAGGCTTGGGGTTATTTATAAAGACACACAGAGGCAGAGCACTGAAGCTACGTTGAGATTCTAAGGCAGGTTTGCTAAGAATTCTCTAAAGTGTTTCAGCTGCAAAGAGGGGAATTTAGGCCAAGGGGTGATCTGATCCCAGGGTCTAGAATCAACAAGAGGTAGAGATCAGCTCAGAGAGGCAGCACAGAGAAGCAGGAGGGCAGCAACAGGAGGGCAACAACTTGTGCTATGCAGGTGCTGCGCAGTCCCTCAAGGACAACGTAATTTCTGCAGGAAACCCTCAAGGGTTACGCAGAGACCCTAAGGGGCAGCGTAAGGCCTGCGTCACCCAGTCTGGGGTAACGTAGACCTTTTCGGAGCAGCGTTGAGGGTCAGAGGGGCTTCAGAGGCTGACGGAGCAGCGCTGGGGTTTCTAGGCCCTAATTTTGACTGAGTTCCGTAAATCCCATTTGAGGGTGTGGATCAGTCATTATTTTGGCCCTAGATCAACCAGTGAGCTGTAGATCTATTTTATCTCTGTCGGGTTTTCCAGATCTGGAACCTAGGCTTGTTGTATTCAGAAAAATTCTTAATAATAAAACCCTCCAACAACGAGAGACCGGTTTTCCCGCATTGGATTTTTCCGGGGACTATTTGTCTAAAAATAACTGTGTCACTTTGTCTATGTGTGCATGAACTTGTTCTAAATCTGGATTGGTGGAGATCTATTATGTGTTTTTCTTCAATTTTAACTTGAATTTATTCAGTTAATAACTTGTCTAAGTAGGAGGAGCATAACCAGATTAACAGTAAATAATTTCTGCATCAAGTGTAAAGATTCAGAAATTTCCACACGGTATCAGAGCAATTGCAGATCTAGGAGGGTCACCAGCAAGAGACTGAAGGTTCTAGCTGCAGAATGCAACTGGAAAAGCAGCAAAAATGCAGATCTGAAGGGGTAGCGCAGTTTTTAGAGGCAGATTCACGCAGAGGGAAGGGTGATGCAGTCTAATGCTGTCTCCTAGGAAGCCCACGCAATTACTGCACAGAGGCGGCTCAGAATCAGCGCTGGATTAGGCTGAAGCCTGCCAGGGTGATGCAGATCTGAATCTGTCAGATCCAAAAAAGACTGAAGAAAAGCTGCAGAAATTCAGAAGGTGCAGGTGGGGTTAAATTTCTGAAGTTTTCAGTTTTTTGGCCTAAGCACTAGTGACAAAGAGCAGGAGGAGATCAACTTCTCAGTGAGCTTCTAGCCAAAGAAACTTGCAGTTTGATCAGAGGATCAAAGAGAGCTGAATCATTGTTAATTTGGTAGAGTTCCAATGAAGGAAACCAGTTGTCAAAGGGAGCAGAAGGTGCCTATTTCACCAAGGGCCTCAGATCCATTTCTCTAGTAAAGAGAAAAGGAAGTTCCGACACATTCTGAGTAGATGGCTCCTCATGGACTGCGTGATTAGGAGAGGCTAGATGGCCTCTCAAACTTTTCAGTTTGGAAGGCAAGGATCCTGATAGTCCTTGAGGCATACAATCTTAGAGACCATGCAGAGCAAACTTTGGCCACATTGACATATCCGGATCTCCTTCGGAAGCATAACGAGGCTGCTGGGCATGCCAAGCGGCTGATTATGGATGGAATCAAGGACCATATTGTACCACACATAGCTGAGAAGAAGACAACTAATGAGATGTGGAAGGCCTTGATCTCCCTATATGAGGGAAAATCTGTCCAAAGGAAGATGTTGGAGACACAGATGAGGTCATTCATGATGGCCAAGGGAGAAGACATGGAGCATTTCCTCTTCAGACTACAGTCGATCAGAGATCAGTTGACTGCAACTGGTGCTAAGTTGGAAGACGATGTGATGGTTAGGACTGCCCTCAATGCAGTCACAGATGAGTGGGAAACCTTTGTCCAAAGTATCTTGGGCAGAGTGGACCTCCCAGATTGGGACAACTTGTGGTTTGTTCTGCGTCAAGAAGAACTCCGCAGATTCACCAAGAAGCAGTATAGCTTTGGGTCAAGCAAAGTGAAGAAGGAAGATGAGGAAGATGCAGCCTTGGCATCGAAGAAGCAGCCAAAGAAGAAGAAGGATCTCTCAAAGATCAAGTGCTTCTAGTGTGGTGAAATGGACATTTTGCCAGCAATTGTCCTTAGAAGAAAAAGGACAAGGAAGCCTCTTCTTCCAAAGCTGCTGTGGCGGATGATGGGTCAGAAGATGGGACAACCATGAGTGCTCATGAACCACGGAGGTGGGGTGACATGAATATGTAGAGGAGCTACATAGAAGAAGGCGAGATCCTTGAGCAGCGCATCTCTTGGATCACATGGGAGCTACGACAACCTTAAGACAATAGTGGGGCAAGTGGAGCAGTGGGTGCATAGATCACAGATGAAGCAGAGGCAGATCTGAAGGATGGAAGGAGCAGTGCAGAGCAGAGCAGCAACAACGTAGAAGTAGGAACATCGCAGAGGCTGATGTGACTTGAGCAGCGCAGAGCAGAACGCCTTAGGTAGTGCAGAGTTGCAACAACATAGAAGACTTCAGAGGGACAACGCAATGCAGTAGCAGCGTGAGAGATTTCAGCACAAGGGGTTGATGTGACTTCAGTAGTGAAGAGGGAGTCTGTTTACGCAGTGCAGAACTGTAGCTGTGCATCATCCTTCAGATGCGAGCACAAATCTGTAGCCTATGGAGCTTCAGTGATGAGGATGCAGCCCATCTGACTTGTCTGTCAAAGATTGGGCAGGAGATTCAGTGGTTTCTCTCAACAACTGAAGTTGCAGTGCAGCAGATCAGCAGTGGCATTGCTATGAGCAACACAGATGCAACATATTGAGAGGGAACTGCAATACAGAGGTTGCAGTGGCAGTGGCAGAGTCATGGGCAGCAATACAGAATGGCAGCAACAGTGCAGAGTTGAGTGGTAGCAGGCCAAGCTTCAGCAGCACAGAACCTGTACCCAAAGTCTTATAATGCATAGTGTGATGTATTGCTAGAGCACACCCTTGATGCTAAGAGGGAGTGTTGAAATTTTGTGTATTTGGGGTAGCATCAGTTGTGCTCTAGGTCCCAAATATTGTGGAGGGGCTAGAGTAAACTTGATCTACAAGACCCATAAATTAATTTGGGAAATTTCCTCTGGTTTAGGAGATATTAAATTAATTAATTATTTTAATGTATTTCCTAAGTTAAAACTTAGAGAACTTAAATAATTAAAATGAATTTAATTAAACATGTGATGAAATTGTCTTAAGTCACACGGATCAAGTTTTCTTTTAATCTTAGCCATTGATTAAAGATTTAATCTTGGCCGTTGGTTTCCCAATGAGAAAAGTATAAAGGAAAGGCTTGGGGTCATTTGTAAAGACACACAAAGGCAGAGCACTGAAGCTAAGCTGAGATTCTAGGGTGGGTTTGCTAAGAATTCTCAGAAGTGTTTCAGCTGCAGAGAGGGGAATTTAGGCCAAGGGGATGATCTGATCCCAGGGTCTAGAGTCAATAAGAGGCAGAGATCAGCTCAGAGAGGTAGCACAGAGAAGAAGGAGGGTAGCAGCAAGAAGGTAGCAACTTGTGCTACCCAGGTGCTGCGCAGTCCCTCAAGGACAACGTAATTGCTGCATGAAACCCTCAAGGGTTACGCAGAGACCCTAAGGGGTAGCGTAAGGCCTGCGTTACCCAGTCTGGGGTAACACAGATCTCTTCGGAGCAGCGCTGAGGGTCAGAGGGGCTTCAAAGGCTGACGCAGAGGCTTTAGGAGCAGCGCAGGGTTTTCTAGGCCCTAATTTTGGTTGAGTTCTGTAAATCCCGTTTGAGGGTGGGGATCAATCATTATTTTGGCCCTAGATCAGCCAGTGAGTTGTAGATCTATTTTATCTCTGTTGGGTTTTCCAGATCTGGAACCCAGGCTTGTTGTATTCAGAAAAATTCTTAATAATAACTCGCATTGGGTTTTTTCGGGAACTATTTGTCCAGAAATAACTGTGTCACTTTGTCTATGTGTGCATGAACTTGTTCTAGATCTGGATTGGTGGAGATTTGTTATGTGTTTTGCTTCGATTTTAACTTGAATTTATTTAGTTAATACTTGTCTAAGTAGGAGGAGCATAACCAGATTAACAGTAATTAATTTTGCATAAAGTGTAGAGATTCAGAAATTTCCACAGGTACCCCACGTAGTGATGCGAGGACCCCTCCTGAAGGTGCAAATGCAACTCTTGTTGCTGCTGGTGGGGTTGGTGGTGGAGGCCCTCCCTCCTGGGTGCTACGTTATCATCTCCTCCCATCTCAAAGTATGTCTCCTCATCCCCATCACTGTCTGAGAAGACCTCTATGTAGTGGGCCTTCCCTGCAACACACCTGTGGCCTGGTGCCCATGGCTTCTGGCAATTAAAACAAAGCTTCTTCCTCTGAAGGTCCCTCCTGGTCTCATCATCTAGCTGCCCTCGTCCTTGGTTGCCTCTCGGGGGTGGAGCTCTCATGTCTCTTCCTCTTTGTTGGAAACCCGATCTATTTGGCAGTGGTGCTCTAGCCTTGGGTAGGACATCCTGCAAGTCTCTAGCTTTCCCCACTGCGTCCTGCAGTGTAGTGGGTTTGTTGGACCTCACTAGGCCACGTAATGGTTCTGCCAGTCCCTCTATAAACATGTAGATCCTCCTGAACTCAGACAGGTCTGGAACCATCACTGATAGCCTCAATAACTCCGAAATGTACACCTCTGCATTCCCGGTCTGTTTGAGCTTGGTCAACTCCACAAAATACTCCTCTGGGTCCTTCCTCTCAAACCTCTCTGGCACCCTCCTAGTGAACTCATCATACGTTGTGACCCCTGCGTGTCCCAGCATGGTCAGTCCATGGAACCACTAGTCATGAGCCTCCCCATCCAGATGCAGCGTGGCAATCTTGATTGCCTCTCCCTCGGTCATTTGGTTCAGCTAGAAATATACATCCAGTTTCTCGACCCATGCCTTGGTCGAGCTCTTGGAGGAGCCATCAAAAGTCGGGAGAAACAACATCCCCATGGTACGCTGCAAGTCACTCCCCTGCGTGTAGCCTCCACTTCGTCCTCTGGGTTTGTTGTTGCCTTTCAGTTGGCCGAAATCTTTAAAAGTAATAGCCCTCCTGAACCTCGGGCCATAGGACTGGTACTCTAAGAAGTACTCTCCATAGTGAGCTTCCTCCTGCTCCTGAGGCTAGGAATGTAGGAATGGTAGATCGTGGGGGTGTATAAGGTACTGTAGACATATTTGGGTTAAGTGATGCCTGGTGCCTTGAGGTTACAGATCCTTCTCCCACCTGGAATTCTGCTTGGATTCCCTTCCCTTTGCTACCATTGTTGCTCCGGTGTCCCATCTCCTCAATGTTCTTGGAGAGATCCTGCACTGCCTTCAGTAAGAGGTGAGCAAATTCCTCCTCCTTGCTCCTCTTCTCTTCTGCGTCCACCATTCTTCTCTCTACAACCTGCGGTTCATTGTTCACAAGGTCTAGAGTGATTTCGAGTTCTCTTTCTCTGGTCCTGTACCTTTGTCTCTAGTATGTCACTCTCTGCTTGTCTTCCGGTGTCATAGACTGTGCTTCTCTCCACAGCCCGAGCCAAGTCTATGAGCTTTGATACCACTGTAATATCCCTAAAGATGATTTACATTAATACAAACACTCAAAGACATAAAAATAAACAACAAATAAAATCACACCATCAGAACACAAATTGAGCCATAAAACTGAGCTGAGCCATTTTATTAATCTGAATGGAAGTGTACAATAGGAGGTGCTGGAATGAAGGCACCCGGGCTTGTTCAAGGCAAGCTAGAGATAGCCTCTAAAACAATGCTGAAATCCCCCTCTAAAAGTACATTGTGTGGCTGTAGCTCTGCGCTGTCCCTGGCTAGAAATGCTGCTGTTGCTTCGGATGATCTGCTATTTGGGCCTGCTATACTGCTTAGAAAATTGCAGGACTTTAACCTCGGACTCTACTCAAGAAACCCACAATAACCCGCGAAGGGTTTGTCAAATGCTTGACCCCGAAAATTGGCCCTGTTGGCCTTGGCTCACTAAACTGCTAGATAAATCGACCGTCCTATAAAACCTGCTGCTGGAAGTCTCCAAAATGCCAAGAAAAACCCTGTTAGGAAGCTCCAAGCCTCCCCACCAAGTCTTCTCCAAAATCTCCCCTCACTCCCCTAGCTCCCGGAGTGATCCTCCTCAATGACTGTGCAACCTTTGCGCTGCTATGGATGCTACCGCGCTGCTGTAGAGATTACTGTGCTGTGGATGAAGCTCATGCTGCTGGAAACACGTCCCTTGGGTTGGCACTCGAAGTCCACCGAAGCAAAGGCTGGAATCTCCACTTGAAGACACCTGTGTGTTGAACAACACATGCGGACTTGGCTCACTGCTCAAGTGTGCTCTTATCAAAGAAAAATTTGAAATATATAAGTGAATTATCAAAAATGAGCTGCTTGCTTCCTTTTGTCCAAGTTTGCTCAACGTTCCCTTGGGCCCCACCTCATGCTTGTGCTGCCTCTATTCAAGCCAATCACTGCGCTGCCTCCATGTGGGCCGCAGCCCCTTCTCATTGGGCCTTCGTTCTCCACTAGAGCCACAATTTTTGCCTCAAGTTTAATGTGAAAGGTCTATAGTCTTCTAAGTCTAATTGTGGGTCCCCAAGCCCACATCTTTTTGGCCAAAACTTTAGCAAAATATCAAAGCTGTCAAAATTAATATTCTAACTAGCAGAATTCCTAATTAGGAAAATTACACTCTTCAAGAGTGATCTCATGTTTTTTGTTTCACCATAACTCTGGTACCATGTTGATTTTCTAATAGCAAACAACAAGAAAATAAATCTTTTCTCCTTTGAATTTGACAATGCAAATACCGACCACATTAATGAAGGGGGAGACATAAGAGGGGGTCAATGGGAGATTAGATCTCCACCCTTTATCAAGGGGGGCTGAGATGTAATCTCAGCTCTTGATCTCGGGGATAGGGCTTCTCATCTTTATGGAGACTAAAAAGGAGGGAAAAGGCAAAGGAGAGCTCATTCTTCATGTGCAAAGTTGGAGAAGTGAGGAGAAGAGGAGAAGGAGAAGGAAGGCTGAGATAGCAAGTTTTGCTGAAGGAGAGAGATTGTACAGCAGCAAGGAAAACAAGTTGAGACATGCATTCCCAGTCTGAGACACAGGCACACAAATTGAGGCAGCTACATCAGTCTTCAGCACACAAATCGAGGAAGAGTCAGCATGTTTTTGGAGGGGCTGAGGGCAGAGACTCATCACATTTTTTGAGGCAAGAACAGGCCAAGAAAACAAGCAGATATCAGAGATTTGTCAGTGTGAAAATCGAGGAGAGATTCCTCATCTGACAGTGCAGATATTGAGGGAGAAATCTGCTGGTATAAGGCACAAAATTTGAGGTCTGAAGTCAGACTGACAGGCATGGATTTTGGGGTTCAGAGTGCTGACTGTGGCACAATTTCTGAGGAAGAAAAGTCTGAACAGTGGAACACATTCCAAGAGCAGTGATTGCTGGAGTCTGGACAGCGGCACGATTTCCTAGACAGAAACAAGGAGAGATAAGTAACCTGTGATTTATGCTGTAAAAATTTCTCTGAGAAAAGCAAATAGGACCTCTTCAAAATGGATTTCCAATTGCGGTTTTTACAAGGTCTGTCATTGACCAAAAATCAGGTGTCCAAATTTATTGTGTGTATGCATATGAATATTTATCAGCTGAAAGTGAAAGTGAAAAAGTAGCAGTAGCCTTTTAGTGTTTTAATCAATTTGTATTCAAGTTTAAATATCAGCAATTAACCATGGGATGTGGGCATTAAACTTGTTATGCAAAACAAATTGAAACACG
The DNA here is from genome assembly GCA_034641835.2 of Pinus albicaulis. Lineage (NCBI taxonomy): Eukaryota > Viridiplantae > Streptophyta > Pinopsida > Pinales > Pinaceae > Pinus > Pinus albicaulis. The sequence goes on from CM076578.1 coordinate 656,170,144, forward strand.
GGTGGGCTACAGGACACAAAAATTTCCCACGGACATCTCCTCAGAATAGTGCTTGAGAAAGATAGCACATGTGAGATGTGCAAAAGTCATGGAAATGTGTGCAAAGTGGCCTCAAATGGTGGAAATCTTCCTCAAATCAAGTGTGCAGCAAGTGGTTCCATGAAATAAGGCATAAAGTCTATAAGGAAGACATGTGGAATGCCATCAATGATCAACAACCTCCATGAAGAAACAGGGCAGCTCCTCATCTTCCAAAAATGGCCCTTGTGAACAATAATGCATGAGGTGTGTGTGGTGGTCAAATAAAGTGTAACACTCAATAATAAGGCATAGAAAACCACTCAAGCTCAATGTCCAAGATTTAACTACCCTCCATAAGTGTCGCAAGGGATAGGTTCATAAAGCAAGGGATCAATCCATCGTGGGATAATGTGCAATGTGTTAGATCCAACTTTTGTATCACCATCAATCCAAATACTAAGTTATCCACATGATCAACCGATACATCAAGAAGGGGAATGATCTCACCAAAAGATGCATGAAATGATGATATGTATTTTCTTCATCATACAAGCCAGAGAAGTGGGGTGCTCTACATAGAACCATGATCTACCTCCTAAGCAACCCATCCACGTGTGAAAAACATTCATAAGAGCTAGGGAATTGAATTAATAAATAACTCATCAAAGTAATAAACGATATGAAAGAAGAGGGGAGTTATGCCTAACACTCTATTGCATGATGAAGCTAGCTGAATGAAGATGCCAATATAATGTCAAATTAGCTCAAAAGTGCTAGGGCGTCTCATCAATGGAGTCATATATCCTTTTATCCAATCATCTAGCTTAAATTAAGGCTAGAACATCACATGACCAAGTGTAATGCTATCTCTGTATGATAAACAAGTATACCAAGGTTGAAGCAAAACACCATAAAAATATCCATGACTACATCATCTCATCAACTATCAACCAAAGGATGAAAATCATCAAGTGAATTCACAACCCCTAGGTGATCCAAAGCCCCATCAACCTGTAAACCTGTCCTTATGATAAAAATCACAAGTGCAGTGAAAAAATTCACAAGGGTAGGCCTCATACAAAATGAGGGATAACAGCTCTGAAGGAGTCCCTTTCCTATCATTAAAGGGCAATGTTCCCTCCATAGTATCAATGAAACCAGTCGTAAGACCTCAAGGTAGAGACTGAGTGTACCCTGATGTTATTCAAAATTTGCTCTTTGCCTATACCATGCTTTGACTCTACTGAAGCATGTACCCTGCGCTATTTAATGGCCCTTGTCAAAGGGCCATGCCTTGTAGATCTACATAAAATTCATGGGGTCCAAGCCCCTCTTCTTCTTAGTCGTGGGAGTAAATAGTTGGAAGGAGGAAATCATAAGATGAGAACTATTGTCCTTTATTTATCTCATGCTAAGTGCTGCTTGTATATAAATAGCTTCCCATCAAAAGGATAAACGCATTGATCCTTATATTTGAAGAAACTTCTCATCAATTTTTTTCAATTTCCAAGTAACTGCCAAGTAAATGAGTATTTCCATAGATTTTATGTAAACATAATTCAAATATTTCACTGGTTTTGACATTGAAGCCCATGTGCACATTGAGAGCATTTATTTCATGGCTATTTTTCTCACAATTCAGGAGTTAACATATTATTTTCTAAAATTGAAGTGCTAAAATGATAAGTTTTAACTGAAATATTTATATCATTTCTGTTATTCCAATGGTACTAAAAGAATCATAACATTATGCACAGGCATAGTCTTGGAGAGGTTCTTGATGCTCCTAATGTGATGTCTTTGATAAAAGACACCAAAGCAGCCCAGGAGGTATTGCACTTTGAAGTTACAGTGTTCAGCTGCTGTTTTCACTGATTTAATATTTTACGCTTTCACAAACTTACCATGTTATGACAATTTTTTCTGATGTTGTAATCAGGTAAAAGCACTCAAAGATTTTCACGAGATGATGTCAAATGTTAGTATCAAGCTTTCTTCAGACTTTGAGTTGTATTATGTTTGGTCATTGCGTTTCTTGTCATGAAATTACTTAGAAAGAAAATACTTTATGATGGGAGGAAACATGCATATTGTTAAAAGAAGCGATGACTGAGCATTATTATCTTAGTCATGTTGCTTTAAATAATATTTTTTTAACCAAAACAGGAAAGGACAGTCCCTTCACTATATCAATCCTGGCTAAATGACATACTTTTTTTTTGAGGAATATACCTTTTATAGAATATCTTTCGCTACGCTGCTTCAATATGAGGGGGATATCTTTGCTGTCAAAGTCACCCAGGACTTGCTCATGGACTTATCCACACCCACTTGGTGGGTGTTGAACTTGGGTCTCTGCATTAATACTAGCTCAATCACCTTGTTGCTTGCCGCAAGACCACACTTCTGGTTGCAGATGGCCTGTATTTTCGACATGATTAGGGAAATTAGAAGTTTGTGCATTCTCTTCTTGTATGCCACTGTATGGCCATTGGCAACCTCAGTATTTTCATTGAAATGCTGATCAACTCTGTATTCTGATTTCCTTAGTCATGATTGTTTTTTGATCATAAAAAAATCCTTTCTGTATATTTTCCATTAAGGTACAATAGGAAAATGTACAATATTTTCTAGCTCCTTCAGGTGCATTGTGACAAACACATAAATCGATAAGAAATTAATGCATTTGTCTTCCAGAACTGATCTTGGCATTTGTTGAAATTTAACATATGTACTTTTATCTATATCTAGGTCTTAAACTGTTTTGGAGATGCTCCAGGGACTCCTTATTTCTATTGTCAACTGATGTTCTTCCGAATCGCATTGACCTGTTTGGTCACTTGTGGATGTTAATATAGTTCTTTCTTTCTTTCTCAGGCTTAAGACTTGAGATAATACCATGTCTTGCCTTAACGTTTTTGTTGAGTATGTTGTCATTGATGTCAAAGTGGGAGCAGGTGCAGTAGGTGTAGGATGTCATCATTAATGTCCTCAGTATGCTGGTTGTTATAGATGAGATGAGCTCCAGGGTATAGATTCCATGGACCATGGTATTCCTTGCACTTGTTGGAGGTTTTTGAAGCAGCAGATCACTGAGTTTCCCTTGGAGATCCTAGCTGGGGGATTCTCCTCGTCATGCTGATTCCGTTGATGTGGAGCATGTAGAAATTTCTGAATCTTAATTCTTATGCAGAAATTATTTCTGTTAATCCGGTTAAGTTTCTCCTACTTATACAAGTTATCAACTAAATAAATTCAAGTTAACATCAAAGCAAAACACATAACAGATCTCTACCAATTCAGATCTAGAATAAGCACATGCACACGTAGACAAAGTGACAGTTATTTCTGGACAAATTGTCCCTGGAAAAACCCAATGTGGGAAAACTGGTCTCTGGCTGCTGGAGGGCTCTATTATTAAGAATATTTCTGAATACACAACTCTGGGTTCTAGATCTAGAAAACCCTACAGAGAAAACTCTAGATCTGTAGCACCTGGCTGATCTAAGGCCAACAATAATGACTGATCCACACCTTCAAACAAGATTTATAGAACTCAGCCAGATCTCGGCCTAGAAACCCCAGATCTGCCCCTGAAAGACACTGCGTCAGCCTCTGAAGGCCTCCAAATGCTTAGCGCTGTCCTTGCTGCTGCCTTCCTCTGCGCTGTTTTTCCTGATCTCTTCTATGCTTCTTGTGTCTTCTAGACCCCGGGATCAGATCATCCCCTTGGTCTAAATTCCCCTCTCTGCAACTGAAACACTTGAGAATTCTTAGCAACCCTGCCCTAGAATCTCAACTTAGCTTTAGTGCTCTGCCTCTGTGTGTCTTACAAATGACCCCAAGCCTTTCCTTTATACTTTTCTCATTGACAAATCAACGACCAAGATTAAATCTTTAATCAATGGCTAAGATTAAAAGAAGGCTTGATCCGTGTGACTTAAGACAATTTCATCACATGTTTAATTAAATTCACTTTAATTATTTTATTTTCCTAAGTTTTTTTTTTTTTTTGACAGAAACGGTTATGTGGTATTAATATTCATCTTGGCCTGAATGCTAGAAATCTGATTACATTGAGGATGTCTAAATCCTGATGCATCTCACTGCTAATATTGAAAATGCAGCCGAAGCTTGCAAATTTCTTCCATGACAGACTATCTAAAACTTCTATTTCAGAGATTTTCCCTAACTTAAAGATACAAACAAATTTATTTAAGAGCCAACAGTAAAACATGACAACGGACAGCTTAAGGGATAGGTTCCCAAGATTCTTCTTCGTCTTTCATCTTGACCCCGGCAGAGAGGAGGGTAGCTTTATTGGCTTCAATGTCCGCCTGTTTATTATGAGTTCTCAGCACATGGTAGTAATTCAACTTCTGAAAAGCGTTTTCCATACCCTTAATTCTGGATATCAGCCTTGCTAACTTGAGATCCGACGCTGGGGAGTTGGAAACCATTGCGTTTATAATGATCTGGGAATCCCCTATGACATTTGCTTCACTTATATTTAAATATTTGAGGATCTTGAGGCCTTGGTAGAGGGCCAAAGCTTCAGCTTGAACGCTGGATGAGAATCCAAGCCCCCAAGCAAAGGAATGAATTTTTTCCCCAATTGGACTTACAATAACACCTCCAGCACCAGCTTTGCCCGGATTGCCCTTTGCTGCCCCATCAAAAAAGAGAGAGTGCCTTGAATGTGAATTGAGCCAGTCTTGAAGGTCAATTTCGGATTTCCTTATTTGCCAGTCTTTGAGAGGAGGGACGTTTCTAACTGCTGGTTGAAATTGCAAGTCAAGGGAAGATCCCCAAGCAATGTCCTGTTGGCTGAGATTGGAATCATCTTTTATATCAGTCAAGCACTCCTTTAGATGACATTTAATCTTGATTTCTAAGACCTTGTGATTCTGTTTGATATTTCTGAAGATTCGTCTGTTTCGTTCTAGCCAGATCTGCCAACAAATAACCTTTGGAAGGACAACCCATGCAGATTTAATAAGCTGATTTTTAGAAGGGGGGCCAGGATATCTGATTGCCCAATTGGAAAAAATATCAGCAGTGGAACGAGGTAGCAAAAAGTTGGGATCCAAATTGTGAATGAAGGAGGACCAGATCTGCTTAGAGAACTTGCATTCGAGGACTAGATGGACAGCAGTCTCAGCATTTTCATTGCACAGCAAGCAGATGGAGGGACCATAGAACCCTTTTCTCTGCAAGATGTCATACGTAAGGATCTTGCCGTGGCAGAGGAGCCAAGCAAAGAAGTCGACTTTGGGCCATGAAGGGAAACGCCAGACCCCCTGCCAAGGAGCAGGGTCAGGGGGGGCGTAAGGCCTCTCTTTCAGCTTGTGATATCCCATGGAGACAGTGTAACCTTTGGCATTCGGCCCCCAGCCTTTCACATCTTTTTTCCTCATGTGCGTGGGTGCCAAGCCATGGAGGAGGTCCAGCAGCGTGGACCATTCGAGTGTCAGGTGAGCCGGCACCTCAATTCGTTTCCACCCTGCCCAGGCAGAGTCTTTCCAAAGAGAAATATCCCACAACGAACACAGCCCCTCTCTATCCATCCAGCAACGCAGTGCTCTAATGGAGGCTCTGTCTTCAATTGGGTCATTATTCATAATTTTATCAGCCCAGATATTGATCTTTTTGCCATTTCCTGGAATCCAATAGGAGTGCGCATTGATCAAGGGAGCAGCTTTAACATACAGTTTGAGAAAAGACGAATAAGGCAAATGGATTGCATTGTCTAAACAGGAGGAACGAGGACCCCTGAAATACTTTTTCCAGAGAGCCAATTGGGCCCAACCAGGCTTGGGCGCAATGATCCTCCAAATAATCTTGGCTGCCATAGCCACGTTTTGCTGACAGAGATTTTTGAAATTCAAACCACCCTCCCTCAGAGGCTTGGAGATGGTTTCCCAGCTGATAAGGGGAATCTTGTTTTCATTCTGTTTACCTCCCTTCCAAAAATACCTCCGCATGAATTCTTCCATTTTTTTTAAAATACCTGCCGGAGCGAGAAGCACAACGAATTGAAATAGGGGAAGACTGGAGAGCACAGATTTAATAAGGACAGATTTTCCAGCAGTGTTGAGCCAGGAGAAGCCCCAGGCTTGGATCCTAGACTTGAATTTTTCCAGCTGAGGGAGCCAGTCTTTGCTTGTAGAATTCTTATGAAAAACAGGAAGGCCTAAATATTTAAAGGAGATCCAATTGGAGGAGGCAGCAAAACCCAAACATCTAGATATAGCGGAGAGCAATCTGGGCGGGGTGTTCCAGCTATAGATATGGCATTTGTTCTTATTTACCACGCTGCCAGAGACTTCACTGAAATCATCCAAAACTGCTTTAAATTTAGAGGCGGAGGAGAGAGAGGCAGCTCCCAAGAACAGAGTGTCGTCCGCAAATAGGGTGTGGTTTATATTTTTTACCCCTCTAGCAATACACAGTCCGTTGATATCTTGATCTTGCATCTTTTTGTCTAACAGGTAGCTGAGGACAGAGGCTTGAATGACAAAAAGCAGGGGGGAAAGAGGACACCCCTGCCTTAGCCCTCGTGAAGCTTTGAAGAACTCAGTGGCTCTTCCATTTACAAGAGGAGTGATCCAAGGCTCCGAGATGCATGCCCGGATCCATTTGATAAAATTTGCTCCAAAACCAAATTTGCTCATTACTTTTAAAAGAAAGCTATGATTTACACGATCAAAAGCATTTGCTAAATCAAGTTTAATCACCATACCTTGTTCTTTTCGAAGAAGACTTGAGTGGATTGCTTCTTGAACAAGGGTGAAATTGTCCATGATTTGCCTTCCTTGAATGAAGCCTCCTTGATTCTCCGGAATTATTTTGGGAAGAATGAGCTTCAGTCTATTTGCAATAACTTTAGTGATAATCTTGTACCCAGTATTGCATAAGGAAATCGGGCGAAATCTGCTGAAATTGTTGGCCCCTTTTTCCTTTGGTATTAGGGCTAGAAAAGCGGAGTTTGTCCTACCTCCTATTTTCTGAGCATTTTGAGACTTCTGAACCATTTTGAGCAGATCCTTTTCAACAATCGGCCAACAGACTTGAAGGAACCTGGCAGAGAAGCCATCCGGCCCAGGGACCTTATCCGGATCCATATCAAAGAGGGCCTTTTTAACTTCATCTTTGGTGACTTTGGCCTCAAGGATCTTATTCATACAAGGAGAAATTGCAGAAGGAATGATGTCAAGCAGATTTGAGTGTTGGTCCGAGTCCTTATCCTCACTATACAAGTTTTGAAAGTGAGAGAAGGCTGATTTTTTAATGTCTTCAAAATCCTTGAAGGTGACGTTATCCTCCTTAATCTCAGAAATAGTGTTGAAGCTTTTCCTGACTTGGGTTTGTTTGTGGAAAAAGGCAGAGTTCCTGTCCCCTGCTTTGAGCCAGAGATTTCGAGATTTTAATCTCCAGTATTCTTCTTCAGCTAGACAGGCCTTATGATAGCGTTGTTGCAAATGAGCCTCTTGGTCTAAAATCTCCTTTGTGACAATAGCGTGCTCCATATGAGATTGATGAGAGGTGAGAGAGACTTTGATGGCTTTTCTTTCTGTAGCCGGGTCGGAAAGGGTTTTTGCCCATTGTTTTAGATCACCCTTTACCCCTCTGAGTTTTTCCTCCCAGATATAGAAGGGAGAACCATTGACAGGCTGACTCCAACAATCTTTGACTATTTGCATGAAGTTTGATTCCTTGACCCAGAGAGGACTAAAACGGAATGGTATAGGACCCAGGTCTAGATGGGCCAGGAGTTCGAGCTTTATAGGCTTATGGTCCGAGACGCTGCTAGCAAGAATATGCATTATGGGTTCTAAGCCTAGTAACAGAAAGGAGCTTTGAATGAAAAATCTATCTAATCTGGCAGCGATATGACCAGGGCCCACTCTTTTATTAGACCAAGAGAACTTACCGGAAGAGGGTTTGATATCTAGCAAGTCCCAGTCCTGCAGGAGATCTTCTGCCCATTCCCTTGCCGGATCACGAACAACGTTGCCACCTCTTTTTTCAGACGAGTGGAGCGTGAGATTAAGATCTCCAGCAATAATTATATTTTCCAGATTTGTCAGGTCTGCTTGTTGCCTTATAGTGTCCCAACATTCCTTTTTTTCCCCAACATTAACTGGAGAATATACATTGAAGAGGCAAAGGTTTTCCTTAGTATCCAGATTTTCCATTTTCAGCAGCAACCAGTGAGTATTTCTAGCCTCAAAGGTGACTACAAATTTGTTAGGGTTCCATAGAGTGCCAATCCCTCCTGAAGCGCCCCGGGCAGAGATTGCTCTTGCTTCACTTTTGAACCAAAATTTCTTGCATGCTTGCAGGAAGACTACGTCTTCCAACTTAGTCTCCTGGACGAGAAGTATGTCTGGAGTTTCTGTTCTTATTAAGCTCTTCCTTGACTTTACTCCCCATACCTCTACAATTCCAGGAGATGACCTTCATTATTTATGTTTCTGGTGGGCCCCCTTGGAGCCATGGGTCTGATTTTTCAACATCCTTGACTTTGAGGCAAACAACTTTTCCAGAGTTGGTTGGCTGCCCTGTAACTTGTCCTTGTACGTTTCCTGCTCTCTTTTCTCCCGATCTGTTTTGCGACCTCTTGTGGATCTCCTAACAGAGGCCTGAGAGTCGCCTATTTCTCCTTCCTCCTCCGAATCTTCCGACTCCTGGTCCTCTTCCTCGTCTTAAACAGGTATTCCTTTTGAGCTTTCTGCAACACTTGCGTCTTTGGAAGACATAGAGGGAGTCCCTTTGACCGGGGATGCTGTCTTTTGAACCTCCACCTCCTGGGTGTCCTCTTGGTGCGAGCTTAGGAGTTCGAACTTGTTTTCAGGAGCGGACTTAGACGGGATCTGCTGAGAAGAGGCCAGTTGGGGACCTTTGCCACTGGGGCCTCTTGGCTTTTGAGCCTTATGGGAGGTTTTGGAGCGCTTGACTTGATTCCATCCGTCCTCCTTCCCTTGCACAACCTCATTGTTGGATGGACAGCCTCTGGCGAAGTGGCCATAGACATGGCATTTCCGGCATTTGAAGGGCAGCTGCTCATAGTCCAGTTTCTGCACATGCGTCCATCTTTTGACTTTGATTTTGATGGCCTCTGGTAGCCCAACCTCCAGATCTACTTCCACGCAGATCCTGGCGCAATCATACTGGTCCTTGTTGTTTGCTCGATCGATGAACTTCCTAAGGGCATTTCCAATATGCATCAGAGAATCCCAATTCCAGCAGTGGACTGGCAGATTTGGGAGTCTTACCCACACTGGGACTGCTTTGGGTACATCCACAGCAGGGTCGAAGTCTGGAGTCCACTTATTTAGATACAAACCCTGGGGGCCCATGAAGTAGGGGCCGTTCTGGAAGATTAGATCTTTGTCATCTTTTGAAGTGAACTCGAAGAGAAAGTAACCTCTCCCCAAAAAATAAGAAGTAACGCTTTCTTTGATCAGAGGCGCCCAGTTTCTGTTGACCCAGCTCTCAATGGTTTTGGGAGATGGCCAAAGCCCTGTGAACTGGCCTATGAGGGCTCGTTCAGCCAGTGATAAAGCAACCTGAATCGGAGTCTCTGGTGGAAGAGAGATCTCAGGTATTTCATCAATTTTCTTAACAAATTTTGCAGCTTCAACATTCTTCTTCTTAGGAAGCCCTGCCAATAAGCGATCAAAAGCCTCAGCCGAGGAGGGCGGGGGAGGGGGACGAGGCCCCTGGGGAGAGCCCAGCCCCTCCATGGGCGCAAGCCCTAGCAAGAACGCGGCCCGGATCAATGCGCAGGCAGCATAACTGCTGAATTTTTATTGTTGTTCCAGCACTTGATTATTTACTAACTCCCTTTCCCAGCAAAGAGAAACGCCGCAACCAGAGGTCAGAGGTGCAGGCCAAAGCCGTGACAGAGAAGAGCACAAAAGGGGCTCCAACCAAGCAGCGACAGAAGCAGGAGGCCCTGCCAGAGCAGGCGCAGCCGCAGAGGCTGCAGCGCGTAGGTAGAGCGGCTAGGGTTTGCAGGGACTGCAACGCGCAGGCAGAGCAGCAATTAAATATTTTCCTAAGTTTTAACTTAGAAAATACATTAAAATAATTAATTAATTTAATATCTCCTAAACTAGATGAAATTTCCCAAATCCATTTCGGGGTCTTGTAGATCAGGTGAACTCTAGTCCTTCCTCAAAATTTGGGACCTAGAGCACAACTGATGCTATCCCAAATACACAAAATATCAACACTCCCTCTTAGCATCAAGGGTGTGCTCTAGCAATACATCACACTTATGCATTACATGATTTTGGGCATTGGTTCTGTGCTACTGAAGCTTGGCCTCCTACAACTCAACTCTGCACTACTGCTGCCATTTTGTATTGCTGCCCATGACTCTGACACTGTCACTGCAACTCCCTCTCAATATGCTGCATCTGTGCTGCTCATAGCACTGCCACTGCTGATTTGTTGCAATGCAACTTCAGTTGTTGAGAGAAACAACTAAATCTCCAGCCCAATCTTTGACAAACAAGTCAGATTGGCTGCATCCTCATCACTGAAGCTCCATAGGCTATAGATCTGTGTTGGCATCTAAAGAATGATGCACAGCTACAACTTTGCCTGCATAATCAGACTCCCTCTGCGCTACTGAAGTCACATCAACTCCTTGTGCTGAAATCTATCACGCTGCTGTTGCACTGCGCGGTCCCTCTGAAGCTCTCTGCGCTACTGCAGCTCTGCACTGCATAAGCAACACTGCTCTGCGCTGCTGAAGTCACATTAGCCTCTGCGCTGCTACTGCTTCTATGCTGCTGCTGCTATGCTCTGCGTTGCTCCTCCCAGCCTCTAGATCTACCTCTACCTCTGCCTCTTCTGTGATCTATGCACCCATTGTTCCACTTGTCCCTCTACTGTCTTAAGGCTGCCGTAGCTCGCTTGTGATCCAAGAGATGAGCTGCTCAGAGGCCTTACTTCCATGTAGCTCCTCTACATGTCCATGTCACCCCACCTCCGTGGTTCATGACCACTCATGGCTACATCATCTCTTGACCCATCATCTGCCACTGCTGCTTTGGAAGAAGATGCTTCCTTGTCCTTCTTCTTTTCTGGACAATGGCTGGCAAAATGTACCATTTCACCACACTGGAAGCACTTGATTTTAGAAAGATCCTTCTTCTTCTTCGGCTGCTTCTTTGATGCCAAGGCTACATCTTCCTCCTCTTCCTTCTTAACCTTGCTCAATGCAGGGCTGTGCTGCTTCTTGGTGAACCTTCGTAGTTCTTCTTGCCGCAGGATCGACCACAAGCTGTCCCAATTTGGGAGGTCCGCTCTGCCCAAGATACTTTGGACAAAGGTTTCCCACTCATCCGTGACTACATTGAGGGCAGTCCTGACTATCACTGCATCATCTACAGTTGCACCTGTTGCAGTCAGCTGATCCCTAATTGATTGCAATCTGAAGAGGAAATGTTCGATATCTTCTCCCTTGGTCATCATGAATGACCTCATTTGGGCCTCCAACAACATCTTTCTTTGGACTGATTTTCCTTCATATAGGGAAGTCAAAGCCTTCCACATCTCATTAACTATCCTCTTCTCAGCTGTGTGTGGCACAATATGATTTTTGATACTGTCCATTATCAACTGCTTGGCATGCCCAGCAGCTTCTCTATGCTTCTGTAGGAGATCCACATCTGTTGGCGTGGCCAAGGTCTGTTCTGCATAATCTCTTAGACCATATGCCTCTAGGACAATCAGGATCCTACCTTTCCACACCGAAAAGTTTGAGAGGCCCTCTAGCCTATTCTGATCACGCAGTCCATGAGGAGCCATCTGCTTAGAATGTGTCGGAGCTCCTCTTCTCTATGCTAGAGATCTTGGATCTAGGGTTCTTTTCGAACTGGGAACCCTCTGCGCCCTCTGACACTTGATTTCCCTCCTTGGAAATCTACCAAATCAACTATGATTCAGCTTCTTCTTTGATCCTCTGACCAAACTGCAAGTTTCCTTTGGCAAGAAACTCTCTGAGATGCTGATCTCTTCCCAAACTTTGTCACTTGTGCTAAGGTTAAAAATCTGAAAACTTCAGAAGTTTAACCCCACTAGCTCTTCTGAATTTCTGCAACTTTTCTACAGACTTTTTCTGGATCTGACAGATTCAGATTTGAATCACACTGGCTGGCTTCAGACCCAACCAGCGCTGTTTCTGAGCTGCCTCTGCGCCGTAATTGCGTGGGCTTGCTAGGACACAACGCTGGACACCGTCAGCCTTCCCTCTACGTGAATCTACTCCTGAAAACTGCGTTGTCCCTTCAGATTTGCTTCTATCTTACTTTTCCAGCTACTTTCTACAACTAGATCCTTCAGATTCTTCAGCTGGTGACCCTTCTAGATCTGCAATTGCTCTGATACCATGTAGTAATTTCTGAATCTTATATCTTATGCAGAAATTATTACTATTAATACGGTTAAGCTCCTCCTACTTAGATAAGTTATCAACTGAATAAATTCAAGTTAACATCGAAGAAAAACACATAACAGATCTCTACCAATTCAAATCTAGAATAAGCATATGCACACATTGACAAAGTGACACAGTTATTTCTGGACAAACTGTCCTCGGAAAAAACCCAATGTGGGAAAACCGGTCTTTGGCTGCTGGAGGGCTCTATTATTAAGAATATTTTTGAATACACAACTCTAGGTTCCAGATCTGGAAAACCCTATAGAGAAAACTCTAGATCTGCAGCACCTGGCTGATCTAATGACCAACAATATTGACTGATCAAATGGGATTTATAGAACTCAGCCAAATCTAGGCCTAGAAACCCCAGATCTGCCCCTGAAAGGCACTGCACCAGCCTCTAAAGGGCCTCCAAATGCTCAACGCTGTCCTTGCTGCTGTTGCCATCTGCTGGTGCTGCCGTCTGCTGCTGCTGCCTTCTGCTACTGCTGCTGCTGTTTGTTGCTGCTGTTGTTGCCTTCCTCTGCGCTGTCTTTCCTGATCTCTTCTCTGCTTCTTGTGTTTTCTAGACCTCGGGATCAGATCATCCCCTTAGTCTAAATTCCCCACTCTGCAACTGAAACACTTGAGAATTCTTAGCAACCCCGCCCTAGAATCTTAGCTTAGCTTCAGTGCTCTGCCTCTGTGTGTCTTACAAATGACCTGAAGCCTTTTCTTTATACTCTTCTCGTTGACAAATCAACGACCAAGATTCAATCTTTAATCAATGGCTAAGATTAAAAGAAGGCTTGATCCGTGTGACTTAAGACAATTTCATCACATGTTTTATTAAATTCACTTTAATTATTTTATTTTCTTAAGTTTTAACTTAGGAAATACATTAAAATAATTAATTAATTTAATATCTCCTAAACTAGATGAAATTTCCCAAATCCATTTCTGGGTCTTGTAGATCAGGTGAACTCTAGTCCTTCCTCAAAATTTGGGACCTAGAGCACAACTGATGCTACCACAAATACACAAAATCTCAACAAAGCATCTAGAGCGGCCTAACGGTTGGAGAGATACACTTGGTCAAAGTTACGAGCCCCATTTTATGGTTAAAGTCCCCAAGGGCTGCTGATGTGGCATTGATTAAACTAACCAATAGATGATGTGACAACTTCAATGGATGATGACATGGCATCATATTGTTGGCAAAATCATAAGGACTTGGGATGTAAATTAAATTGAATGATGTTATGAAAAGGGTGTTCTAGAAGGGTTTCAACATTTATTTAAGGAAAGGATTTTTGGAAGATTAATACACGACTCCAAAATTTCAAAGTCAAGTTAAATAAAAGGGTAATAGATTAGTTTAATCTTATGGAGGTCGGCTAACCATCCTAGATACTTCCTTAAGCTATTATAAAGAGAAGTCCCTCACTCCTTTCCTTAGGTGTGATTAATTCATGGATATCTTCTATGCATTTGCAACTAAAATATCCAAGAAACTTAGAGGAATGCGTGAGGCTGCACAATAATTCCTGCGGTCATGTGAAGAAGTTGAACGAGGATTTCTGGTCTATCCTTTTATTCTATTGGATAAGGGTTTCGCCAGGGTTCTCTTCTCTATTGCAGGATTTCTGGGTTATCTTGTAGGTTGTTCCTTCTCCTTTTGGTGCTTCGTTGGGTTCTCTTGTAGGTTGTCCCTTCTCCTTTTGGTGCTTCGTTGGGTTATCTTGCAGGTTGTTCCCTCTCCAAAGAAGTTCAGGCATCTTGCTTTGATGCTTCGCTGATCTTGAAGAAAAACTTGAAGTTTGATCCGGTCTTGTGGGTTTATTGCTCCAGGGAATAAGAGTTTTGTTGGGTACATTTGGCATTCAAGGCCTTTCGACCTTCTCTAGGAGTAAATCCTTTTCTGTTCAGAACGAATCCCATTGTCTCTGTGGTTTAAGTTGACTGAGGGTTTTGTTATAGCCGCAAGCCTATTTACCTATGCATTGGTGACAATATTTTATACTTGCAACTCTCAAACAATAACGCCTTTTCCCTGTGTATCTTGAAGTAGCTCTTGAGGAGTCTTTGAAAGATGGAAAGACAGTCTTGCATAGGAGGATGGGTTTCAGGAAGAATTCTCTTGGGGCACACTAGATGTGACATTTTTGAGTACTTGCACAGGCATCTGGCCTCACTTCTAATGCAAATCTTCGAACAATTCTTAATGTTTGGGAAGTTTATCATTAGAATTCGGAAGACCTAGAGTGGATTTAAGATCTGATCTTACCCTTGCTCTCTGAACAATATACTCTTTGACGTTACCTTCGACCTTGTTCTCTGAAAAATGTACTCTGTGGGCTTGTGACAAGAGGCTTGTTATAGACAACCTGTTGGAACCGTAACTGGTGACATTTGTGGCCCTCTCATAGTGCATACCTGAAGTGACTGTCAGCTACATATTTGATTTCCATTCAAAATTGTTGAAGGAGACTGTTGCAAAATTCAAAAAATACCCTTTAGCACCTATGGTATGGTTACCAAATTTCTGTGGTCATGATTTGAGGCATATCTTCAGGGCATAATTGAAATAAATGTTAAATACACAATGAGATTTGTTGATATCTGTTTTAATGCACAAGTTCTAAGGGTTACGATCATATTAGGGCACACTTCATTACACAAAACTATCCATTTGAGGAAGGTTTCAGCCCTGTAATGAGGCATATTAAGAGGCATGTTCGAAGTTTGCATCAACAAATACTAGATCTGAAGCTTCACCATATTGTGATCGAATCTAGGATATATCGATGGAGTTTTAAACGTCTTATGTAGAGATCTATGACCAAATTAATGTAGACTAAGCCACTGTTAGATCAAATGTATGGTCGCTCTTAGAGAAGTAGTCTAGACTTGCAGTGATCTTAATAATAACCTTGATCCTTGAACATGACCTTGATATGGTAGCAATACTGTTAGACAATAGTATCTTGGCAGTGACCTGGTTGGTTGTAATAGTGAGGGTTAGTTGGATGTAATGCTATAACTAAGTCTGTACACTACCGCTGTCAACCGAGCCGAACCACTGCCGGGGCCGACTCGGTACAAAAACCGGTCCGAAGGCCGATTTGTTATAGAACCAACTGAGCCGGACACCGACTCGGCTGGTTTGGTAATGGATCGACCGGCTCGACGGAGTCCGTCATAACTAGGCCGAGCCGGTCTGCGACCGAAAAGGGAGGGAAAGACGAACTTGAAAGGCGATTCTTTTTTGGTTTTAGGTTTTCCTCAACGGATCTACCCTCTCCCAAGCCTATAAAAGTTACCCAACACCCTCACATTTTCTCACAACTATCTCATTGCATTTGTGTGAGCATTTGTGAGGAGTTTGTGAAGAGTTGGAGTTGGTTTTTGGAGCAGCAGTGAGGAGCCTCTTGGGCAATCATTGGAGTAGCAGTGAGGAGCTTCTTGAGAAATCATTGGAGCAACATAATAGAGCAACATTGATGAGTTGGTTTTTGGAGCAACATTGAGGAGGCTAGAGTCTAGAGGTTTTTCTTTTTCCACTTCTCAAATCTGCCCTTGGTTTTTTTTGTTGTTGTTGCAAATCTGGAAATTAAAAAGAGTAATTTTTCTAAAAGAAATGAACATTGACGAGTTGTTTTTTTTTTCTTTTCATTTTCAGACTTTTGTCCTTTCCTTTCCAAGTCCAAATATCATAAAATGGCTCCTATAATGAAAGATGCTGCTTGGGCATATGCTGAGATGATTGATAATAAAATGCATTGCAAATTTTGTCATTAAAAAATAAGGGAGGTGGAGGGGGCATTCATATTCTGAAACAACACTTGGCTGGTATTAGAGGCCAAATTGTTCCATGTGTAGCACCAACAAAACAAATTGGGGGTATTAGGAAAGAGTTGCTAGAAAAATTTGAGAAGTTTGAGGAAGAAAAAACTAGGAAAAAAAATAGAGGCTGAAATAGGGAGGAAGAGGAGTATAAAACACATGATGGCTACCAACCCCAATTTTGATTATGAGGGCTCTTCATCTATCCCTTGCACTGATGCATCCAACCCCTTTTGCTATGTTCCTCCCTCTTTGTAGTCTATTCAAGAAAATGGTAAGGGTAAAATTAAAAAGAAGGATGATATCAAATGTTATTTCATAGTCACACCCTTCTCTCCCTATAATAGTGCACATGGTCCTGAAGCTAATAGAGGTCAAATGCAACCTACTTTAGATGACCATTGAATGAAATAATTGAGAGAAACTGCTTGTGTTTACATAGCTAGATAGTTGTATGATGTTGATATCCCCTTCAATGCTTCTCGTTCACCATATTATGAAATAATGTTTGATGCCATATTTGTTGCTAGAAAGGGCTTCAAAGGTCCTACTATGCATGATTTAAGGGATCTCTTTTGCAAAAAGAGGTTATGTCTGTTGATGAATATTTGAAAGATTTCAAAATCTCATGGGTGAATACAGGATGTACCATCATGTCAGATGGATGGACTGATCAAAGGAACCGTACCATTATAATTTTTCGTATATTTTTCCTACAAGGAACCATGTTTCTAAAATCAGTTGATGCTTTTGATAAGGTGAAAGATGCACACTTGTTGTTTCAGCTTTTGGATGAGGTTGTTGAATAGGTGGGGGTGGCTAATGTTGTTCAGATCATCGCAGATAATGCCTCTATGTTCTTGTTGGTAAAATGTTAGAGGAAAAACAAAAAACCATCTTTTGGACCCCATGTGCTGCACATTTCGTAGACCTCATGCTTGAGGATGTTGGTAAAATAGATTGGATCAAGAACACTGTAGAGCATGCCAAAAGAATAACAATGTCTATCTACAATCATTCATGGATTTTGAACCTGACGAGGAAAAACACAAGGGGAAAGGATCTTGTTAGGCCTGCCATCACTAGATTTGCAACACATTTTTTGACATTGCAATCTATGCTTTCCCAACATAGAAACTTGAAGAGGATGTTTTCCAGTGATGAATGGAATGAATGTCAGTGGGCTTGCAAACATGATGGCGAGGATGTGAGAAAGAAAGCTAATGAAGAAATATTTTGGAAAAAGGCAGCAGAGATTGTGAAGGTTGTTGAGCCACTAGTTAAGGTGTTGTGGTTGGTGGATGGGGAAAGATTGGCCATGGGTTTTATTTATGAGGCTATGGATCTAGAAAAGGAGCAAATAAAGGCAACATGCAAGGATAGAGTGGCTAAGTATGGGACCATTTGGGAAATCATTGATCAAAGATGTAACAATCAACTCCATCACCCTATACATGGATTGATTGAGTGCCTTGAGTGCATGGTCCCTAAGGAGAGTGACTAGCTGGAGATACATCGACAAATCACTTGTTTTAGTAGAGCCATAGGTACCTTTGGCAAGAACCTAGAAAGGATTGCAAGGGAAGCCAATGAGCCAAGTAAACAAGTTCAATTTTCAAATTCTTCTTTTGTTAAATTGTTTATAATTTGAAAGTTAGATATAATTTGTTGAGCTAACTCATTACACAACTATGTTTTTTGCAGCACAATGGTGGGAGGCATTTGGTATCCATTGTCCTCAATTGCAGAAGTTTGCAATCCGTATTTTGAGTCAAACTTGCAGTGCTTTTGGGTGTGAGCGCAATTGGTCTATCTTTGAGAGGATTCACATGAAGAAGTGCAAACCGTTTGGAATTAAAATGATTAAATGATCTAGTATTATGTCCAATAAACCTCAAGCTAAGACGCAACCAATCGCTGAACAAAAGACCTGATACAAATCCCATTGTGTTGGAAGATATTGATCAAACATCAGATTGGGTAGTGGAGAGTCAACCCGTAGAGTTTGACTCTGATGAGGATATTGGTCTTGATTTGGATTTGGGGATGGAGGCAATACCTGAACTTAATGTCTAGTTAAATGCAGATCCGCTAGTACCAGGCCCAACCCAAAGTCCTCTAGTTGCAAGCACTTCTTCTACTCAACCACGACGCAGGGGCATAGCTCGTTTATCATAGCGTGAAGCTATTGCGCCTGCTAGTGCTACTACTTCTACGTTTGCAGTTGGATATCTTGATGAGGAGGAGCCATGGGCTTCCCCATCTGACTTTGATTCAAAGTCTAAGCCAGATGATGTTGGCTTCTCTAGCAACAATGACTAGTGACTAGTGATGTTTTGTTGTAGAGGCCATTCAGAGTCTCCTTGGTTATGTGTTTTGGTTCTGATGTCTATATATTACATGTATTGGACAGTGCACTGGGTGCCATTTTGATATAATAGATATATTCATGAGCATACTTTGATCATATATTGTCTTCTCTCTATATTCTAATGCTTTGAGTTTGGAAACATGAATGAAAATCTTTAAAATTATGTTTTTTTCATAAAAAATAAATATTAATGTATTTTTTTACAACCGAGTCATTGAAATCAACTAGGCTAGGTTGATACTGAGTCAGAGTCGACCCTCGTCCGGTTCCGAATTTGAGTCAGAGTTTTAAAACTATGGTGATAAGTGTGAAAATTTCTAAGCACAGAAATCCTACAGCTAAATATTGATTTACTTCTCCTACTTGTTTTATTATACACAAGTTATTTAACTGAAATATTCAGAAAAACTTCGAAGTAAACACAACTAGCAGCCTACACAAATACATTTCATTTACTGAACATCACGCACATATGACAAAGGACACAGATTTTTCGGACAAATGTCCCCGCAAAAGCCCAATGCGGGAAACTGGTCCAACATATATGAGGGTTTATTATTATTAAGCAACAGTATTCTGAGTACATCTAGGGTGCCATAAACTGGCTCACCCAATAGAGAAAACCTCGGCTACAGAGAAAAAATGTGAGATATACCTCACTCTCGCAAGTCCCGACTGATCCGGATGAGCAACTAGTGAAAACCCCAGCTAGCTCTGCGCAGTCTCTACACTGCCACTGCGTAAGGCTGTGTGGCCCTACCTGAGGGACTGTGTCACACTAGCTCTGCGTTGATCAACTTCTCCCAAAGTTTGGTTTTAGCCCTTCCAGCCCAGAAACCCCAGTCTCCAATTGAATTTCAAACTTTCCTTGGATGCTCCGCGTTGCCCCTGTGTGAGCCCTGCATGGGCCTTCGTCACCCTCTCTAGGGACTGCGTCACACCCTTTGATGGTTGCGCTGCCTCCACTGCGTCCTTGCTGCCCTTGCTCTGTGTTGTACTCTTGGTCCTCCCGACCAATCACTGCATTTGCCCCTCATCGCTTCTCTGAATCACTCAAATTTGATCTTCATTTGAGCACTGCTCCGTAAGAAGAATTTGATCTCTTAGACTCACTGTGTGTGTCCTCCAACTGACCCCAAGCCCTTCGTTTATACTTTTCTCGTTGACACATTAACAATCGTGATCTAATCACTAATCAACGGCTAAGATTAAAAGAAGCTTGATCCACGTCACTTAGAATGTTCTCATCACGTGTAAATTAATTCACTTTAATTTTTTAATTTCCCTAAGTTAGACTTAGGGCCCCCCTAAAAAAATTAATTATTTGAATAACTTTTACACTAGATGGAATTTCTCCAAACGCTTTCTGGGTCTTGGAGATCTCATGTGTTCCAACCCCTCCAAAAAGTTTCGGAGCTAGAGTACATCCAATGCTACCCCAAAATCTCAACACTCCCTCTTAGCGAGGAGTGTGCTCTAGCAATACTTCCACACTAAAGCATTGCCCTGATCTTTTGCATCGGTCTCAGCGTTGATGCTTGGCCTGCTGCCCTCCATCCACTGCGCTGCTGCTCTTTGTACTGTTGCCCATGTCACTGCCACTGACACTGCTACATCCGTACTGCAACTCCCTCTCAAATTGTTGCATCATGCTACCAACTGCTGCACTGCAACTCAGTTGCTGAGAAGTAAGCAACTGAAGGACCAATACCTAGACACTGACAGACAAGTCAGTCAGGTTGCATCTCATCACTGAAGCACCCTTTGCTGCTGCGCCATGCTGTCTCTCTAGATCCTCTGCGCTGTTGCTGCTCTGCACTGCCCCTTTGCGCTGCTGCTTCCACGCTGCTACTGCCTCTGCTCTGCGCTGCTCTACCCTCCAGCATCCTAGCACTGCCTGTGCTTCACCATGATCTTCCGCACCCACTGCTCCAGTCATCCTACTACTGTCTTAAGGCTCCCGTAGCTCGTATGTGATCCAAGAGTTTGGGCACCTCAAGGATCCTGCCTCACCATGTGTAGTTGCTCTACAGATCAATATCGCCCCACCTCTTCTCTCAAGGCACATGAGCACTCATTGCCACATCATCCTCACTACCACTATCCCCTCTAGCTGCTGCTGCCTTGGAACTTGAAGATTTCTTGTCCTTCCTCTTAGGACAAGTGCTGGCGAAGTGTCCAAGTTCGCCACATCTGAAGCATCGGACCTTGTATAGGTCCTTCTTCTTCTTCCCTTGCTGTTGCTGTCCCTTTGACGCTAGGGCCGCATCCTCCTCCTCCTCCTTCTTCACCTTGACACCTCTGCTGCTGAATTCCTTCTTGGTCATCCTCCGGATCTCCTCTTGTCGAAGGATAGCCCACATGTCACCCTAATTTGGGAGTTGTGCTCTTCCCAAGATGCTTTGGACAAAGGTCTCCCACTCATCGGTGACTGCATTCAGGGCAGTCCTCACCAAGAGCCCTTCATCTGGAGTTGCTTCCATGGCAATCAACTGATCTTAGATCGTCTGCAATCTGGAGAGGAAGGGATTGGTCTCCTCTCCCATGTGCATCTGGAACATCCGCATCTGGTTCTCTAGAAGCATCTTCTGTTGGACGAAGCTGCCTTGATACAACGTGGTCAAAGTTGTTCGCATCTCATGTGCCGTCATCTTCTCGACAATGTGAGGGACCACGTGATCCTTCACCCCATCCATGATCAAGCGCTTTGCTTGCGCCTTATTCTTGTTGAACTTCTTCAAAACGTCCACATCGATCGGCGGAGCTAGGACATTTTCTGCGTGGTCTTTGATACCGTACTCCTCCAGGACTGTCAGGATTCTGGCCTTCCAGATCGCAAAGTTGGACACACCGTCGAACCTATCTTGATCTCTTAGTCCATACGGGGCCATCTCTGCTCAAACTATCGAAACAGGTACTCTTCTCCCTACTACTACTGCTGCACTCAATAGAATACCGGATATGGGTTTCTTGGCGATAGAAACCCTCTAGAGATACTGCTCCCTGTGACAACTGATTTCCCTCCCAGAAATCCTCCGCCAATTCTACTGAATCAACGATTGAATCTCAGACTTCTTGGCAAAAGTCTTCCGAGGAATTGTTTCTCCTCACTTTGTCACCTTTGCTAGGCATTATTCTGCCCTGACAGAATCAATGCCTCACCAACAACTTTTGAAGATCGGAAGTTGCACTTCCAGTCTCGACAAAATACACAACGTCACTCCCTCTTGGTGTTGCTTCAGCCTTTGTGTGAGCAGACTAGCTCAACGTCCCTCTCTTGGTGCGGCGTAAGCCTTTGCGTGAGCAGACTGGCTCTGCGTCACCTTTGTAGGGTCTTTGCTGTCCCTCTGGTGCTTCGCTGCCTTCTTCCGGATCTGTGCTTCTTCAACTGCCCTTCCTGTAGCAAATATCTTCAGCCCCTTTGCTGATGGTTCAGCTTGATCTGCAATGCTTTGATACCATGTGAAAATTTCTAAGCACAGAAATCCTACTGCTTAATATCGATTTACTTCTCTGTAAATTTCTGAAGATGTTCTATGCTAGATGAAAATTTACTTTAAACTTCTGGGGCTCAATCACATGAAAGTAAGATGCAGATAGAACATACCAATAGATCGATGGAAGACAAGCCAAAAACAAAGATAAAGAATGGTGGCGTTACGACGATTAGCAAGATGCTTCAACGAGCAAAGTCTCCATAAGGTTAGCCAACCCAATGTGTCACACAACCCCAAGAATGCTCATAAAAAATGCTCCATCAAGACGCTGCACCAAGAAGCCCTAACCGCATCACCATGAGAAGCCCTAATCACAACAGCATTCGTGAGAGAAGAGAATGCCTCCAAAAAATGTGTGTAAAGTGAACTCCAATTCTCTCCAATATATAGTCATCTGTGAGGGTGTGTGACACATTTCTTATGCATGTGGGATAAATCTGGCTGACCTTGCACATGTGGAATAAATTCAAAATACATGTTCTCCTCATCCGATCAAGATGATCTTTAGATCGATTTTGCACCTCTCCGAAAGAGGAATCCAATAAAAATATTGGCATCGTCATCTGAGCCTCACAATATGGACTTTGGACCTAGTTGCCCAAAATTAACACTCCCTCTCAACTAGGGAGAACTCCATCCACCAGTGCCATCCAAACATCGTGCGTCATCTCGCCGTAACTTGCTTTGCTGGCTCTTTATTTCAGAACAAAAGGTGAGTCACAAAGACATCACTCCAGGCTGACAAAATCAGCTTAGAGGTCCGAAACCTCTATAGGACTCAAAGGAGTCTCATACTAACCCGAAGTCAGTTGGAGGTCCGAAACCTCACTTGGACTCAAAAGAGTCATATACTAACCCAAAGTTAGTTTAACTGACCCGAAGTCAGTTGGAGGTCCAAAACCTCACTTGACTTGATCCTAGATAAAGTGGTTGGACACGTACCATCCTAGACATAGAGAGTACGACAATCTCTGATTCGTCCATCGGTCTTGCTATCAGTCTCTATCCACATTTCCCACCTCATTGGCCAAATGAGAGGTACTTCCCATGAGTCCGGTACTCCATGGGTAGGATGCATACGAGGCACAGATCAAAGAGAGGTAAACCAACTCAATATCATCATGGTGGGGCGGAAGCACACCAACAAGGTTCGACATGCCTAGCCCTGTGGTTGCTTATAGCTCCAAGAAGCTATCTCCAAAGCCCCCCTGGAGCTCCCAGAGCTCATCGTCCAACAGGACCCTCTAAATAGGGTCGTTTCACGATTCCAAGATTCTCACGGAAGGTTAGGAACTTGACCTTCCCCAAGGGCTTTGTGAGAATATCTGCAACCTGCTCATCAGTTACTATATGATCGAGCCTTACGGTGCCTTGCTGTACCATATCCTGGACAAATTGGTACCAGATATCAATATGCTTGGATTGATCACGGAACATGGGATTCTCTGACAAACGAATCCCCCTCTGGTATCACAAAGGATAACGATGGTATCTAGAACATGTCCGAATAGCTCATTGAAGAGCTTTCACAACCAAGTAGCTTCACAACAGGCCATACATGCTGCAATGTATTTGGCCTCAGCGATGCTCAAAGCCACCGACTTTTGCTTTCTGCCTGAAGCAGACCCAAGTGTGAAGCAACATCTAGATGTGCTCTTGCGATGCACCACACTGCCAGCCCAATCGACATCAGTATATCCACGAAGTCTCAAACTCTGGACAATGTATCTCAGCCCATGGTCTATCGTGCCCCAGAGATATCTCAAGGGTTTCTTGGCACCAACCTAGTGAATGTTATGAGGATCAACCATGTGTTGACTCAAAGTGTTCACTGCACAACGCACGTCCGGACAGATGTTTCCTAAGAACATCAGGGCCCCTACGAACTGTCGATACTCGGTAGGATTTGCTAGCACGGGCACAACAATGTTTCCACTCAACTTCTTAAAGTTGAGTTCCATCAGTGTCAATACGGACTTATAGCCCCTACGAGCTGTCGATACTCGATAGGATTTGCTAGCACGGGCACAACAATGTTTCCACTCAACTTCTTAAAGTTGAGTTCCATCATTGTCGATACAGACTTACAATCCACCATACCAAAACTTTCCAGCAGCTTCACAATATATTTTCCTTGAGAAAGGAAAATCTCACCAGGTCTCTACCAGACCTCCAAGCCTAGGAAGTAATGCATCAGTCTTGGGTCTTTCATCTCGAACACGGAAGCTAGCTCCCTCTTACACTGATGAATGAGAGGGCCAGCACCTGTCAGGAAGAGATTGACCACATAGAGAACCAGAATGAGAGGCTTTTTTCTCGATCAACCTTGGAGTAAAGGTTTGGATTAGCATTACTTCGAGTGAAGCCCAACTTCATCAAGTAGCTATCTATCCTTTTGTACCAAGCCCTGGGGCTTGTTTTAACCCATAGAGGGCTTTCTTCAACCTGTATACATGAGAGTCTCTATCCTGGACTTCGAACCCCAAAGGTTGCTCCACATACGCTTCTTCCTTTGTCGAACCATGCAGAAGAAGCGGTCTTGACATCCATCTGATGGAGATTCCATCCTTGTGCGGAAGCAAGGGCAATAGTAGATCACAGGTGCAAATGCCAAATATATCATCATAATATATGCCTTCCTTGAGAGAAGCCTCAGGCAACAAATCTTTCCTTGTACTTTTCAGTACTCCTATCAGATCCATGCTTGATCTTATAGAGCCATGAGGCGACAACAGATTTGTCCTCTGATCTCGTGATCACATCCCAGACATCATTCTTCACAATATATTCTTCATGCATAGCATCCTTCCATACTTGATGCTTTACGACTTCTTCAATGATCTAGGCTCAGATTGTACGATGGCTGCTAGTTACCCTTGGTATCTATTCAGATTCTTGATTTACACGGAATGTCCCCCTTTGGGGCCATATGACTCTCGGCATCCTTGATAGAATCTCGGAGCCATGAGGGTCTTCTCTTTGTTCTTCCAGCAACCCCATTTGCTTAGGAGCATATACGGTTGAGGTCTCCCTCTTAATGCCAGCTCCTCTGCAAAAGTCATTGAACTCATATGACTCACATTCGGTGCCATTAACAGTCCTTAAAATCTTGATCTTCTTCTTCAAGAAATATATCCAGACGGGCAGCGTATCAGATAAATCAGAATGTATCAATTGCCAGACATCAGATGTCCTTGTGACACTTGAGGGAAAAAGAAAGTCCCCTTTTTATGCTTTCCTTCGGCACAACCCTGACATATGCCTTCATGATTATTTTGAATTTGGGCATCCCAGACACCAACTTGCCTCGGAAAGGGCTTTGTAATCATAGGCCTGAATCTTACTCACCCACCATACATCTGTCATACATCCATACACTGTTATATCATTGATTACAATGTTGCCATAATATTATCATACACATCACTATCATCTTCGTCATTGTCATATTGTCATATAGTATTGAAGATATCATCCTTCATGGTCATATGTATATTTCATATGCCACTGAAGATAAGTTCATATAGACTCTGCCATATGTCTTATAGTCAGGTCATATATACTCTGCCATAACCCACAGATTTTGTTAAGGCCCTAAACACTGCAACAACTTCCTAGAAGACTGTGGCTTCACCTCCACAACATCCTCCTCCCTTCGCTGTTCATGATGGAAACTTTCATCTGGGCATTCAAGAGATTGCATACAGATACAACAGATAACTCTATTCCCGTTAATGGTGAGTGACTACGTGCCAAAATTTACTTGAATTCTTTTCTGTCTCCTTTTCGTTATGGTCATAGACATCACTGTCAGAAGCAACACTTCAATTCAATGGTAGAGGGTACAAATATGGTTCAGTCAATTGATACAGGCCTTCAGCTTAAATTTGCAGAGATCAAACCTCTTGACAGCGAGTTCAGTTCTTAGAAAACAGGTCTGTAGATCATTTTCGGAAGCCAGCTCAGACATGTTGACATTTCTGCAAGAAACAAATGACTTGTGCTCCTCCTCATGCAACAGTTGCCCAATTGCTAAGCCTGAGAATTTTTAAGAATGATTTCGGTACAACTATGAATCAACTCAAACTGAACTATATAAACAGAGATCTCCATCCAGCTTCCAGCACATTTAACACTGTCATTTTCTGACTTAGCCCTAGGCACTTTAAATTTGATTTTCTGCTTATATTTGAGAGCAAACGTTCTGTGGGTGTAGGAATTAATGGTGCCCTTGGAAGAAGTTACCTTGTCTAATTGAGGCCAAAACTTGTCCTTTGCATTTGATACACTAAGCGCCAAATAAGGCTACAGTGCCTTGTCCACTTAATTCTTCTCCACAACCACCTATATGCAGGTTGTCACAGCCTTCAGATCTGAGGCTCTTTACAACAATAAGACCTTAAAGCATTAGATAACATTGTTGAGATTTTGTGTATTTGGGGTAGCATCAGTTGTGCTGTAGCTCCCAAATTTTGAGGAAGCACTGGAGTACACTTGATCTACAAGACCCAGAAATGGATTTGGGAAATTTCATCTAGTTTAGGAGATATTAAATTAATTAATTATTTTAATGTATTTCCTAAGTTAAAACTTAGGGAACTTAAATAATTAAAATGAATTTAATTAAACATGTGATGCAATTGTCTTAAGTCACACGGATCAAGCTTTCTTTTAATCTTAGCCATTGATTCAAGATATGATCATGGCCATTGGTTTCCCAACAAGAAAAGTATAAAGGAAAGGCTTGGGGTCATTTGTAAAGACACACAGAGACAAAGCATTGAAGCTAAGCTGAGATTCTAGGGTGGGTTTGCTAAGAATTCTCAAAAGTGTTTCAACTGTAGAGAGGGGAATTTAGGCCAAGGGGATTATCTGATCTCAGGGTCTAGAATCAGCAAAAGGTAGAGATCAACTCAGAGACGCAGCAGAGAGAAGTAGGAGGGTAGCAACAGGAGTGCAGGAACTTGTGCTACGCAGGTGCTGCACAGTCCCTCAAGGACAACGTAAATTGCTGCAGGAAACCCTCAGGGGTTACGCAGAGACCCTAAGGGGCAGCATAAGGCCTGCATCACCCAATCTGGGGTAAAGTAGCTCTTTTCGGAGCAGTGCTGAGGGTCAGAGGGGCTTCAGAGGTTGATGTAGATGCTTCAGGGGCAACGCTGGGGTTTCTAGCCCTAATTTTGGCTGAGTTCTGTAAATCCCGTTTGAGGGTGTGGATCAGTCATTAGTTTGGCCCTAGATCAGCCAGTGAGCTGTAGATCTATTATTTCTCTCTTGGGTTTTCCAGATCTGGAACCTAGGGTTATTGTATTCAAGAAATTCTTAATAATAAAACCCTCCAGCAGCTAGAGACCGGTTTTCCCGCATTGGGTTTTTCTGGGGACTATTTGTCCAAAAATAATTGTCATTTTGTCTATGTGTGCATGAACTTGTTATAGATCTGAATTGGTGGAGATCTATTATGTGTTTTGCTTCGATTTTAACTTGAATTTTATTCAGTTAATAACTTGTCTAAGTAGGAGGAGCATAACCAGATTAACAGTAATAATTTCTGCATTAAGTGTAAAGATTCAGAAATTTCCACAAACATTACTTGAGTCTTGAGCACTTCATAATAATCACAATTGGTTTAGGATTTTTATTGTAGGCATTTTGGTGACAGATCTTGTATTATCATGGTCTGATACAAAAACTGCAGTAATCTGATCTCTCTTGACAATGACATATTTCAGGGGCTGGTGCATTCTTTCTTGAGCATTTGAATTAGTATTTGCGAGCACAGTCTTGAGGACAATAGGTTGCATATTTAGGTTTGTTTCAAGGAGAATAGGGTTGAGCCTTGACCTTAAGAGAACCCAACATAGGAAAATTCTCTTCCAAAACACTGCTGAATTGGTGTTTTCTTCTGCGTTTGTGACAACCCTGGTTAGGGCATCCCACGCTGGTCTCAATCTCCACGCAGTTCAGCACACTAGCCTCTATAGGCTACGGTCCACCTTAGCAGAGGTCCTCCATGCATATGCTGCCCTTCAATGTTGCTGTCCACCTAGAATGCAACTCCTAAAGGGTTCCAACTACTGGCTATGGCCTGCGGCCTAGCCTAGCAGTGAACTGTACCTTCGGTCCCCTCCAAACAGTCCACAATTCTGCCCTAAAACAGTAGTAACACATTCCTCTATGTTGCGTTCTTCCTATCCTGCAAACACACCCAATAATAGCCCTTCACCATGCCTCAAACAATCCTTTCATCTCCACGCTGTCACCTACAACACTTAGAAATGACACGCTGCCCTAGTTGGCTCCTCCACGCTGTTCTTTTAAGAGAGGCTAGTCCTCCTGACTGCCTTCTACGCAACTCCAACTATGTGCCAAAGCCTGCGACCTAGCACAACAACACTAATCCTCAATACGCATGCCCTTATTTCTGCTCAGAATTGTCCCTAAAGACTGCGACTGTCAATTAGGGAAGGGATCTCCCTCCACGCTAAAAGTTAGGGCACCAAACAGCCCCAAAACTGCACACGCTATCATTTACTGTGATGGTATGGCCTGCGGCCTACCACACAGCCTTGCTGTAGCTTACGGCACCTTCCAAACAAAGTTTCTAGCCCATACAATAAGCCCCAACATACTTGAAAATAGAGGTCTCCTAACTCGGCCTTCCTGGCAAGGCTACTCGGCCTTCTTCCAGCAGTTCGGTCACCTTGTTGGCCCTGAAAACAATCCTTATCTCCCTCACTGCCCTAGATACAAGATGGGCTTTGTCTTCTCCTTAACTCTGATACCATGTAAATTTTTGAAGATGTTCTATGCTAGATGCAAATTTACTTTAAACTTCTAGGGCTCAATCACATGAAAGTAAGATGCAGATAGAACATACCAATAGATCGATGGAAGACAAGCCAAAAACAGAGATAAAGAATGGTGGCGTTATGACGATCAGTAGGATGCTTTAACCAACAAAGTCTCCATAAGGTCAACCAACCCTATTTGTCACACAACCCCAAGACTGCTCATAAAAAACGCTCCATCAAGACGCTGCACCAAGAAGCCCTAACCGCATCACCATGAGAAGCCCTAATCGCAGCACCATCCATGAGAGAAGATAATGCCTCCAAAAAATGTGTGTAAAATGAACTCCAAGTCTCTCCAATATATAGTCATCTATGGGGGTGTGTGACACATCTCTTATGCATGTGGGATAAATCTGGCCGA
Source organism: Pinus albicaulis (assembly GCA_034641835.2). Lineage (NCBI taxonomy): Eukaryota > Viridiplantae > Streptophyta > Pinopsida > Pinales > Pinaceae > Pinus > Pinus albicaulis. The sequence continues at coordinate 656,199,530 of CM076578.1, forward strand.
CCTTGCACATGTGGAATAAATTCAAAATACATGTTCTGCTCATCTGATCAAGATGATCTTTAGATTGATTTTGCACCTCTCCGAAAGAGGAATCCAATAAAAATATTGGCATCGTCATCTGAGCATCACAATATGGAGTTTGGACCTAGTTGCCCAAAATTAACATTCTCCTACTTGTTTTATTATACACAAGTTATTTAATTGAAATATTCAGAAAAAATTCGAAGTAAACACAACTAGCAACCCACACAAATATAGATCATTTACTGAACATCACACACATATGACAAAGAACACAAATATTTCGAACAAATGTCCCCAAAAAAACCTAATGCGGGAAAACCAGTGCAGCAGATATGAGGGTTTATTATTATTAAGCAGCATTATTCAGAGTACATCTAGGGTGCCATAAACTGACTCACCCAATAGAGAAAACCTCGGTGACAGAGAAAAAATGTGAGATATACCTCACTCTCGCAAGTCTCGGTTGATCTGGATGAGCAACTGGTGAAAACCCCAGCTAGCTCTGCGCAGTCTCTACACTGCCACTGTGTAAGGCTGCGTGGCCCTGGCTGAGGGATTGTGTCACCCTACCATTGCGCTGATCAGCTTTTCCCGAAGTTTGGTTTCAGCCCTTTCGGCTCAGAAACCCCAGTGTCCAGCTGAATTTCAGACTTTCTTTGGAAGCTCCGCGCTGCCCCTACGTGGGCCTGTGTCACCCTCTCTAGGGACTGCGTCACACCCTCTGATGGCTTTGCTGCTTCCACTGCGTCTCTGCTGCCCTTGCTTTGTGTTGTACTCTTGGCCATCCTAACCAATCACTGCATTTGCCCCTCACTGCTTCTCTGAATCACTCAGATCTGATTTTCGTCCGAGCACTACTACTCCGTCAGAAGAATTTGATCTCTTAGACTCACTGTGTGTGTCCTCCAACTGAGCCCAAGCCCTTCCTTTATACTTTTCTCGTTGACACATCAACGGCCATGATCTAATCACTAAGATTAAAAGAAGCTTGATCCACGTCACTTAGAATGTTCTCATCACGTGTAAATTAATTCACTTTAATTTTTTAATTTCCCTAAGTTAGACTTACGGTACCCATTAAAAATTTAATTATTTGAATAACGTTTACACCAGATGGAATTTTTCCAAACGCTTTATGGGTCTTGGAGATCTCATGTGTTCAGCCCCTCCGCAAAGTTTCGGAGCTAGAGCACATCCGATGCTACCCCAAAATCTCAACAATAAGTAGTTCATGGTCGTTGATGGATTAATATATGTCTGATGGATCAGGAATTGAAGAGCATTGTTGACAAGCAGATTTGACCTAACCGTGACTTATGCATGACAAACAATGATCTGAACAGTGAGCCATACTACAGTTAGACTGTTGCATCATATCTTTGATATGAAGTGCTGAAGGTTTGTTATGGCAAATCAACATACTAACTTAATACAAGAAGAATAAGAAGCTGGTAGATAAATTGCTGGACAGTGAAAGTGACTGTGACATTAATAGAAGCCAGAGACTGTGCTCTTGACAACAATGTACCTGTGATGTATAACATATGACTGTAATATGCAGGCATACTTATGAAAGAACCATCACAACTACCAGAAGAGCTTGTGTTGTAGAAGAACTTGAACATAGATTGTTTTGCATCTCCTATGACAGTCATCCTGTGATATGACAACCCTTCAGACTTGTAACAATGAAGACACGCTGATCTATATAACAGTGACCTCGAGGCTTGCATTTGTTATTGACATAATATTGACAGTAATGAGGGGCTTGACATGACAGTGGGTTGCTTGATATGACAGTAAACCCTGGACAATTGCACATGCTGTAGGGTTGTGTTCAATATTTATGTTTTACTCTTATAAAGACAGTGATATGACAGTGTATTGCAGAAGACAAAATTTTGTGTGTAATGGCAAGATACCTTGGCTTGAGATGATGCATACTGCGATGAAGTTAAGAATTGACTGTCGAAAGAAACAGTTAGTGGTAGCTGTAGTGCGACAGAAGCAACAATAACAACAGTAGTGGTAACAAAAATGGCAACAATTGGAGCAGAAGTGCAGTAGCAGTACTAGCAGCAGAGGCAGTGGGAGTAACAGTGGATGATGGACAACAGTGGGCATCAATGGAAGCAGGGATAGAAGTAGTGGTAGCAGTGGACAACAGTGACAGTGAAGTGCAGCAGCAGAGGCTGCAACTTGATTGTAGTTGGGCCATTATCTCTGGTACGAGAGCCCAAACCATTTAGGGAGCATTTGCTTCCTTCCAGCCTAGCTAGTAAAACCTTTGGGGAGTCTTTTTCTTCCTTCCGGATTCATCTAGTAAATTTGTATGTGCATCATACATAACACAACATTTGGTTGAGACAACATATCTTGTGTACTGATCTTTGATGTGATGATGTTTTAAGTTTTGAAAGTTTAAATTCTAACTAACCAATTGTAAAAAGAAAAGAAATACTGATTCGCCCCTCTCTCAGTATTTCCAACAGTTTTCTTACAAATAAGATAAGATAATTATATTAATGTCAGATGAATGACCACAAAAGTAGGTCAATGGGACTGAAGAGCACAACCAGTATGAATACAATGTGTGAATGCAAGCACATCTCCTAAATGTCGAAAATAATATAGAGAAATAAACCTACATAGGTATAACGTTGGAACATATGTATAGATGTAGAAAAATGTCACAAAGGTTCAGAATACTGAGTGAGTTTGGAAAATTCAAGAACTTGTCGAGAGAGAGAGAGAGAGATCAGATGATGAGGCTAATGATGTCAAGGTCTCCTGAGTTTGATGGCCGAGGGTGAAGGGGGTGAATAGGGGATGAAGGGGTAGTAGTTTGTTGTAGGAGTCCTTTGCAACCATCAGGGGGTTTGATTGTATGATCCTTGGGAAGGGAGGGGGTGGAAGAGATGTACGAGCGATGGATACTTGTATCATCTAAAGTCGAAGGCATGAAACTCTTAATGGATCTTATTCTAGGTGTTGGGTGTAGTTTGATGGGTGGGAGGTACTCTACTTTGAGTCTGCCTAGAGCTGATCTCTCTAGCACTATGAGAACGTGTCGCCTAATGTATAAATTGGTACTATCAAGATGGTCTCGATAATATTGGTTGGCCTCCTAGAGGGGGAGGCTGAAGAGAAACCAAAAGTCTCACCATTTTTCTGTTTGGTGCACTTTGGAACTCTCCTTGTCATTTGTTGCTCCAATTTGATGGATCAACAACGAAGTATGAGGTGATCAGTCTAGTCTTCTGCGAGTGGGGCATGACATCAGAGTTGAGATCTATGGTAGAAGCGCTCTCCCTGATGAAGAGGGCTAAGCATCTATGGTCTTGATACCAAAAGAAAGTAGAGAGGGAGCCCTCGAGTCCCTATAAAGGCAATAATAGGAACCTCTAATCACAAAGTGATGATGATGATGGTAATAATGATGATTAATGCCCACTAACAACGAAATGGTCTATTGGTCCTTAGAAGGAAAGAGATTACTTTGAATTCTTTAGGATTTTATTTCTATGCTCAAAAAAACATTAAGAGAAGTGTTCCAAGATCACCATAGTTTTGCTGACTTAAAAGGTCAAGAAGGTTGGTAGTGTGACAGATATTTTGAAATTTAGATTGAATATGAGTATAAGTTGGACAATATAAGAGAAAGTGTTTTTCATCTTCAATCCTCTTATTGTCGCAAAAGTGACAAAATCTTTCATCCCATGGGACATCGAAAATTATGGTGCATCTTCTTCTTTCGCTCTTGAAGGTGGCACACTTGGCAGGTCCTATCAGATCATGGTATATGGTGATTCATCTCCGTCTAGAGTGGGTATGAGTTTGTAATGTCCATTATAAATTAATTTCCCATGGAAGGACAAAATAACCTATCCAACGCCATAGGCTATAGTCTTGATAAAGGAGAAAACCCAAATTTTCCATTATTGGGGCAACATTGTGCAAAATTTGGGTTGACTGGGGTAAAAAGATCCAAAATTGGGGTTTGCACTCACAACCCCTCACAATTGGGATCCATGGATAAATCTATAAATAAAGGAGAGTTGGAATCAAATTATCATCATGGAATTGGATCAAATACATCGGTTTTCTTGAGCTGTGGCTTGGAGGGTTTTAAGACCCCTTTTTTCCTCTACTAGTTTTGGTGGTGAAAGATTCCACCCTAGTTAGTAAACCTATCTTTATCTTCTATTCTGTTATGGTAAATAGGGAAATTCTCTATTTGAGGAACAATGATGTTTTTGGTGGGAGATCTGAGGTAAAGACAACCGAAATCATTCTATGGCTATGCAAGTTGTTCTAAGGGAAAAAGTGACAAATTTCCCGAGGCAGATCGAGACATTCTGAGGCAAGTGTTGGATGATTTCTTTAGACAGCACGAACTAAGACATAACTAGTGAACTGTTCGATCCTTTTCCGAGACTAGTTAGAGACAGTTCGACTATTCTCTGGGGTACCATTGCATAACCCTTTTGAAGTAGTTTAGCTTGAGGCAAGTTGGTAAGCTTCTCTGAGGTTGCTCGCACCCTTCCTGTAGCATTTATGGGGCAACTTGGTCACACCATAAGGCAGATAGAATTGGGTGAGGCATTTTCTAAGGTTTTTCTTTGGTATCATTGAAGCAAGAAAAATTTGAGAACTTGCGTCAAGGATTTATCCTAAACTACTTATAGTTGAGCCTACTGCGGGTAGTCCCTCAGACAATAGATTAAGCAAGTTAGTCAAAGTTTCGTATACTGTTAGTGAGTCTAATTTATTTTGCAGACAATATTGGATTTATAAAATATTGGTTGAGTACATTATTGATTAACTAAACAAACAATCCTTTTCATGATGAATTTGAGTAATTACTATTGAGTAAATTGTCCCTACTTGTTCACTATTGTTATTGAATAAGTTATGTTCTTCAAGAAGTGATGCAGGAGCATCATGGTTCCAAATTTTGTACATTTAGTAGAATCTAGGGGATCTTGTGTTTTCAAGGGAGTTGGTTCCCTAAGTATTTAATTAATGTAATTTTCAATGTTTTGAGTGATTTTATGTGAGAACTTTAGAATAGGATTTAATTAAATATTGTGAGACATATTTGTAAATGTTCTCGAATGTAGGAGAACATGAGCGATTGGTGAGGATTGAGAGATTCTGAAATATTGGTTGTAAATCTTAGATTAGAAGTTGGTTCATGATTTTGTGGATCTGAGAGGATCCTTAGGATTTAGTTGAACATATTTTGGATCTGAACGAGAATTGGTTCTAGACTCCATATGTATATTATTATAAGTCTGCATAGGAAAAAAATATATATTCAGTAGGAATAGGGGAGTACTCAGTAGTGTTGAGGAGGCCATTTGAAATAACAGGCCAAGAGAGCGCAAGGGTGAGGAATAAACCGGGACTCGGTTTGTCCATAGATTGTACATTAAGTAATTTATGTTTGAATATGATTTATAGAGAGCATCGATTTGCATCTCTGCAAATTATTCCCGTTGTGAATTGTAATTTATTTCTGCGTGATATATGATTGAAATTGGTGAATATCTGAAATTACTGTGTGATTATGGTGATTTCCAATCTGTGTGCATAATGTAGAACTAATACGGTCTTGGAGATCCGTTGTAGGAGATGATATTAAGGTTTGGAACCAATTATGTGATTTGAAGTTGTTTCCAGAATGCGTAGAAAGACATGTGAGGTCCATTGTTGGAGATTTGTCGTTACACAGAGGGGAAAAACACATATCCATTGTGGGTTCTTTGCTTTAGTGCATGGATTCTGTTGCATGTGTTCAGTCTATGTAAGAAATACAATCGATGAACTAGTGTTGTCTTCTAAATGCAATTTTGAAATGATGTTTATCTTGGATTTTGATGGGTTCATTGTTGGATTGTGAAATTAATATGTAAAACGACAGAGTTCAATTATGAGTTGAAGGAGCCATTGTTCTCGAGCCTGTGTAATCAACAGAGTTCAATTATGCGTTGAAGGAGCCGTTGTGCCGAGCCTGTGTAATTAAATCAAGCTCGCTGTTGAGTTGCGACTGGTATAAAGTTGCATCGTTTCAAGATTGCAACATTTTAAGATGGAGGCGCTGTGCATACACCAAAGGGCTGCACATACACTGGAGGCGCTACGCAAATAAATAAGGCACTACACTTTACACAATAGTGGTTTCTGGCGCTGCATTTATTCATCTGTGAATAAAATCTCACCTTAGCAACCAACAACTTGATTGATCCAAGCTCCGGTGGATTCAAAAAGGTGGATAGAGGTAAGGTGTAAGGTGTTGAAGGTTTGATGAGCGAATTGGATCCACTTCAGATCTGTTCTAGAAAACGTAGGTATTAAAGAAAACAGTGCAGTATTCAAACTAAGTTTTGTCTTCCAGTATGGTAATCCTTTGCGATGAGCATTTGTGAAGGAAGCCCTAGTGCTAACCCTGTCCAAATCGTGCTTGTGGTCGATATATAAAACGAGGAGAAAATCCAGAACGATTTAGGATCATTGAATTGGAAGTCACGAATGGTTAAGAAGCGTCAAACATAGAGTTGAATGGTGAATTCGATCTGAACCATCGATTCATCCAATCAACAATGGCTGTGTATTGACTGAGCGCTTAATTGTTAAATGCGCAGTAGTATTTTGGAGAATTTCTTTGGGTTTTGAACCGAAGCCCCATAGGCTTGTCTTTGATGATTATCAAGTGGAAATTTGGATTTTTTTTCATTTATAAAATTGTCATGATAAGGTTGTTGTAGGGCTCTGATAGAGAAGGAAATCAGGTTGGATTGAAATGAGCTGCGACAAATAAGTTTGTGATGAGTAGCAGTGGGTTTTAATAGGTTTAAAGAGGTCTTATGAACTATTGCAGATCATGGTTTCAGTTCAGAGCACACTATAGACAGAGAAAAATGCTGGGGTCTGGGCAGGCTTGGAGTTAGGTCTGCATCATTTGGTATCAAAGCAGAAGGAGTTTCTGCATGCAATGGAAGGAGATACAATTATGTTGAGGCTTGGTAAAAAGAGAAAGTTAAAGCAGGGTTATGTTCTTGAAATTATACATGCAGAATACAATTGTGATTGCAGAAAGAGGAGATCAGATTTTAAATCTGATAACCAACGGGCACACTGAGATAAAATGTGGTAGAATATTGGAAGGTAACTAATACTCTTAGGGAGAATCTACAGAGGCAGATGAACAGGGAATAGTCCATTCAAAGTACAGATGAATGGTGGAACAAGATCATGCAGAGATCTTGAAGGTGATATGGTATTTTTTATTCTGGGTTTGAGTATTGTGTTTACAGATTTCAGGTTGCAGACAAAGAGGGTGTTATCAGCAAAGACAACTGAGAGGAGCTGTAACAAAGAATCAGTTGTGTTCTCAAGTGGAAGAGTATGTGAGTTCTTAAACAGTGGCAGAACCTTGAAGAATTCCAACAGAGGTTGGATAAGGGGGATACATGAATGTTCTCAAAGGAAGTGGAAGCTGTAGAGCCTAAAAGAGCAAAAGAGTTTGCTCAAAGAATGGTTCCAGAGGCAGAGAACCATAGATCAAGCTTAAGGAGAAAAGCTTGCTGAGATGTCTAAGGCAGGTATGGAGACTTGCTGAAAAGAGAGGCTTAGGTGCAGTCCACAAGTGAACAAGATGAAGTTCACAAGGAAGGGGAAGAAAATGATCACTGAAGGTTATTGCAGAGGTTCAGAGGAAAGCCACGATAGAAGGAAATATGCCAAGGTAAAGGGCATGAAGGTGATGAGTCAAGAAGAGTTTGACAGGGAACTGGCTGATATAAAAGAAAGTATGAATGCATTGATGAAGCTGCTAGAAGAACAAGAAGAGGACCAATGGTATGGCTGGATAATGAAGAAGAAGAAAATGAAATGGCCTTCACTACAAAGGAGGTTGAGGCAAAAGGTGCATGCCAGGTTGAAGAAAGAACTCAGGACAACTGAGTATAAATTTTTTGAACAAAATTTGTTCCTGGATGAAGAGGGAACCAGAAATATTGAGAAGGAATTTGTAGACAGTCTGAAGGACTATGAAATTAGTTCAGGTCTGCATCAAGGTGTGATAGCTGATTCATTGGAAGAAGAGCTTTATGTTTTTTCTAACACTTTGTGTGTGGTTGCATATTTGATAGGTGAAGATCAGTAAATTGAAAATGTGCTTGTGCATTTTGATGAGGAAATAAAGCTTTTCGAAGAAATGGCTGAGATGGTGAAGTCTTTTGAACATGTTTTTCGTGATTTTGAAGATGGTGGATTTGGCAGGAAAATTGACACAAAAGACAAATTGAAGACTATAAACAACATCATGATGAAGTACATGTGAGGTGTCGAAGAGAAATTGAATTGCTGGAGTATTTGTTGAAAGAACCATAGTATGAGAGTGTGATGGTAGTCAGAAATGAAGGAGTGTCTTAAGCTTTGATTGGGACAGAGGTATGTGTTAGTTGCCAAGTTTCTGATGTACTGGATAATAGAGAAGAAAAGGTGGATGAGTATGCAGTCGCGAAGATGATAGGAAATTTACTTCTTGAAGGTAAATTTGAAGATATGAAGCAACAAATGGAATTTGCAGAGGAAGAAGTTCACTATTATGAACCAGAGCAGGGAAACATCCTTGGAATAGATGATGTGGAGGAGAGACTAGCTGACAATCTCATGAACTCTTTGGAGAAATTAAATCAACATGATAAGAATGCGCTGACAGGGAAATCAAATGAGACCATAAGGTCTTATATTTTTAATTCTGATAATTGGTATATGATTTCAGGTTTTGATGAAGATACTACTGCAAAGACTAAAGAATATTTGGCACAGGAGAACAACCAAATGAAGGAGGAAGAGGAAGATTCCATGGAAATGCTTAACCCATGGAGTGAAGACATTAAATTATTGGAAAGTATGTTGGAAAATTAGGATTCAGTGCAAGAGGTGACAACCATGGAAGAGGAAGAGAAATCTCAATTTCAACATTGGGAAACAAAAGAGCTTGAAGATGAAGTTAAATTCTTTGAGCGATGGCTTAAAGAGGATGCATATGGAAAGGGCTACAAACTAAATGAAGATCCAAGTGAAGAGGTGGCAGAGTCACAGGGCAGTCATAACGAAGCAATTCAGAGTAAGAATCCTGAAGATATGCAGAATGAGGGAATGCAACAGCTAGTGGACAACAACAGAAAACTTCAGCAAGAAGGAAGAAGCAACAACAAATGCAAGAGTATGTACCAGCCCAAGAATATGCTAGACATGGAGATTGAGGAACTGTGGAAGTTAAAGATGAAACAATCCAGATGGAGAAAACTGATGGTAGAAGGGATGATCAATCAGAATTTGAAGCTGATTGAAGAGAGGAAAATGAACCAAAAGATAGTAGACATGCAACAACAACAAAGGTGCAAGGCATTTGGACAATTACAAACTAAAATTTGGGACCCTGGAGGTTTTTATTAGCATATGAAATCACATGATCAGGAGATCATGAATGTTTTCAACATTGGGAGTCTGATGCAGGAGCATCATGGTTCCAAATTTTGTACATTTAGTAGAATCTAGGGGGTCTTGTGTTTTCAAGGGAGTTGGTTCCCTAAGTATTTAATTAATGTAATTTTCAATGTTTTGAGTGATTTTATGTGAGAACTTTAGAATAGGATTTAATTAAATATTGTGAGACATATTTGTAAATGTTCTCGAATGTAGGAGAACATGAATGATTGGTGAGGATTGAGAGATTCTGAAATATTGATTGTAAATCTTAGATTAGAAGTTGGTTCATGATTTTGTGGATTTGAGAGGATCCTTAGGATTTAGTTGAGCAGATTTTGGATTTGAACCAGAATTGGTTCTAGACTCCCTATGTATATTATTATAAGTCTGCATAGGAAAAAAAAATATATTCAGTAGGAATAGGGGAGTACTCAGTACTGTTGAGGAGGCCATTTGAAATAGTAGGCCAAGAGAGCGCAAGGGTCAGGAATAGACCAGGACTCGGTCTTTCCATAAATTGTACATTATGTAATTTATGTTTGAATATGATTTATAGAGAGCATCGATTTGCATCTCTGGAAATTATTCCTGTTGTGAATTGTAATTTATTTCTGTGTGATATATGATTGAAATTGGTGAATCTTTGAAATTACTGTGTGATTATGGTGAATTCCAATCTGTGTGCATAATGTAGAACTAATACGGTCTCGGAGATCGGTTGTAGGAGATGATATTAAGGTTTGGAACCAATTATGTGATTTTGAGTTGTTTCCCGAATGCGTAGAAAGACATGTGAGGTCCGTTGTTGGAGATTTGTCGTTATAGAGAGGGGAACAACACAGATCCTTTGTGGGTTTTCGTTTTAAAGCATGGATTCAATTGCATATGTTCAGTCTATGTCAGAAATACAATCGATGAACCAGTGTTGCCTTCTAAATGCAATTTTGAAATGATGTTTATCCTGGATTTTGATGGGTTCATTACCGGATTGTGAAATTAATATGTAAAACGACAGAGTTAAATTATGAGTTGAATGAGCCATTGTTCCCGAGCTTGTGTAATCAACAGAGTTCAATTATGCGTTGAAGGAGCCGTTGTGCTGAGCCTGTGTAATTAAATGAAGCTCGTTGTTGAGCTGCGACTGGTGTAAAGTTGCATCGTTTCAAGATTGCAACATTTTAAAATGGAGGCGTTGCGGAGACACCAAAGGCGCTCCGCATGCACTGGAGGCACTATGCAAACAGCTAAGGCGCTACACTTTACACAACAGTGATTTCTGGCATTGCGTTTATTCATCTGTGAATAAAATCTCACCTCAGCAACCAATAGCTTGATTGATCCAAGCTCCAGTGGATCGGAAAAGGTGGATAGAGGTAAGGTGTAAGGTGTTGAAGGTTTGATGAGCAAATTGGATCCGCTTCAGATCCATTCAAGAAAACGCAAGTATTAAAGAAAACAGATCAGTCTTCAAACTAAGTTTTGTCTTCGAGTATGGTAATCCTTTGCGATGAGTATTTGTGAAGGAAGCCCTGGTGCTAACCCTGTCCAAATCGTGCTTGTGGTCGATATATAAAGCGAGGAGAAAATCCAGAACGATTCTGGATCATTGAATTGGAAGTCACGAATGGTTAAGAAGCGTGAAACATAGAGTTGAATGGTGATTTCGATCTGAACCATCGATTCATCCAATCGACGATGGCTGTGTATTGACTGAGCGCTTAAATGTTAGATGCATGGTAGTATTTTGGAGAATTTCTTTGGGTTTTGAACCGAAGCCCCACAAGCTTGGCTCCGATGATTATCAAGTGGAAATTCAGATTTTTTTTTCCTTTATAAAATTGTCATGATAAGGTTGTTGCAAGGCTCTGATAGCGAAGGAAATCAGGTTGGATTGAAGGGAGTTGCGACATATGAGTTTGTGATGAGTAGCAGTGGGTTTTAATAGGTTTATGGAGGTCTTATGAACTATTGCAGAGTGCGGTTTCAATTTGGAGCACACTATAGACAGAAAAATATTGGGGTCTGGGCAGGCTTAGAGTTAGGTCTGCATCAAGAAGAAATGCTTGGTTTTATAAATGCATGAATATCTATTAAACCTCTGTTGCAAACCCTAGATAGAATAGAAGCCCTAGGAACAAAAAATTGCCCTAGGACATTACAGAGTTGTCCTGTAACTGCCCTAAAGGGATGCTGAGTGAGTGCATCCAATTCTTGCGCATATAATAGGGGCGGATGATGATGCCATCTCATAGCTCTAAAAAGTTTTCTAAGGTTGAAGGACATCTTCGAGCTCAGGTTTGTTAGAGGTAAGGTCTAGGTGATTTGAGTTTACAATTTGTAGATATCCTCTTTGATAGCTTGGTTCAATACTTGTCTAGTCGGAAAGAGATGGATCGATGCATTAGGGGAGAACCCAAATAGGGGAAGGTGCTCTAGGGAGAGAATAATCGACTGGGGAAGTCGAGATGCCTCTGAAAACTAACCTCATGCTCGGCCTGAGAGAGGATCTCAAGCAAGAGCCTTTGAGGAGCAAAGTGCAATGTAGGGATTCCTCTCTTCCCGTGGTAGAGTCTATAAGAGATCGAACTCTATGAAGGAAAGAAACCAAATGGATAATGACGTGGAGGTGAATAGGGTGGACATTGAACTTTGCTGGGATGATGGGTTGTGTAACCATCTGCTTACATTTTATGATGCATCAGAGAAGCAAGGTTTGCACTCTCTCCAACATAGTCCAGTCTATTTGCAATAAGCTCAATCCATAGATCTCAGAGTCATAAAGAATCGTGGGTTTGATTACTGCCACCATGAGGTAGAGTTTAGTTGAGATGTCTTGAAACTTCACATGGTAGCACTATCTCTCAATGAGGGTAGGGAACCATATCCTTTACTGAGTCAAGGTTGGAGTGCGAGGGCCTACCACAAACCAAAGTGAAGTCATATGAACTAGACTCCCATGTAAGTGTAAATTGTGGTGATTTCAATCTCTATCCTTTAGTAGTAGAATTGTGAGTTTATAAGAAAGCCCTTTGATGAATTGAAAACCAAAACCTTGGTTTTACCTAGGTTGATTGTCAGTTGTCGGAGGTCACAAAAGTCAACTAATGCATAGATCTAACTTTGTAAGCCCTCAAGAGTTGAGGAGACCAAATCATCGACAAATAGGAGTAATGAAATCAACACCTGATGTAAGAGAGAGCCATCCCCCTCTTGGATATGCTCATGGCGGAAAGACTTCGACTCATCGATATAAATCCCAATGAGGGTTGGTGAGATTGGGCACCCCTATTTTAGCTCGATGATACTTTAGATGAAGTTGAAAAGGTTGCATGCGTTCTTGAGGCATCCCAAGATTGACTCATATAGTCTCATGATAACAACCAATAGGGTTTGTAGATATGCCAATGTTGTTGAGCCTTTGGAATAATGCCTCCCTCTGTAATGTGTTAAACACTTTTGAAAAGTCCAAAGTAATTATAAACATTTGAAGAGCGATGATAAGCCTCCTCAATAAAGGCTTGCAGTGTGAAGATGTGATCAATCATCTGGTAGTTGGGGTGGAAACCTACTTGTCCTCTAGCCCTAAGATGATGACTCTCCAAGTTCCAACTCCTCAAAAAGCCGTTGGTGTAGGATTGTGGTATAAAGCTTAGAGAATGTATGGCCCGCTGTATTAGTTTGGTAGCTTTTTGGATCAAAACTGCTTCTTGATTTGTGGATTGAATGAATAATGTGTCTAGTATAGGACGAGGGAATCTTGAGCATACCACATGATTAAATACACCAATGATATGGAAATCAAGGGAATAGATGCTATTCTTAAGGAATTTTTCCTGGAGCCTTTTCTCATTAGCTACTCTATTTGTACACATAGCCTTGACTACTCGTCTAATGTCTTGTTCAAAGAAAAGATGGCAATTGGAGAGGGGGGGGGGGAGAGCAGGAGGAGACATGGGTGGGAGTTTTCCTAGGAATATAGTAGAGGAGGTTGTTTGGGAGAACATGGTCTAGGGATCAAGATCAAGTGAAATGGTATTTGATCGAGGAAAAAGGATGTGCCAAAAGCCTTTCGAGTGGCAGAGGGCATTGCAAATCTGTTGTCTCCTTCAGGAGAGAAACATTGATTTTTTACGATGAAGGAGGTTACAATATGCTTTATGGAGGTAAGGGGAGAAAGATGGGATGTGTGTGAGGGTGAGGCAGAGATGATTATGGAGGGATTTGTGTTCATGGTATAGGATTTAGGGGTAGGTTTGTGGGTGTTACAATTGTGAAAAATCCTAAATCTAGATTCCTACTGCAACAAGTCCGAATTACTTCTCCTATTATTTTTCATAATTATTTCATTATAGTGAAATATCGAAGTAATTATTGAAGAAGTCTACACAAATAATGCTGCGGAATAAATTTAAGTGCTGAAACAAACTAAACAAAATACAATGAAAAACATTCACATTTGACAGTTATTTTTGGACTAAGTCCTCGGAAAAACCCAACTTGGGAAAATCGGTGCAATAAATCTGAGGGTTTTGTGTTATTAAGTAGCAGAATCTTGAGTATAACTAGGGTTCCAATATTCGGCTCACCCTTCAAAGAAAATCTCAGAAACAGGAAGAAATGTGAGATATGCCTCACTATGCTAATCCCCAGCTGATCCGATGCAATGCTGGTGAAGCCCCTCTCTGCATCTGCGTGATGCCTACGCTGCTACTGCATAAGCCTGCATGGGCAAGCTGAAGAATTGCGTCACCTCTCCTCTGCAAACGATCAAGCTGATCTGGAACTGAGTTTTGGCCCTCTTGGCTCAGAAACCCCAACTTCCAGCTATCTCCGGACTAAATCTAGAAGGCACTGCGTCACTTCTGCATGATCCCTTTCAGGCACTGCATCACCCCTCCAAATGACTGCACTGCCTCTACTGTGTCACCGCTGCCTCTCTCTCTGAAATGTACTCCTGGTCCTCCTGACCAGTTGCTGCATCTGCCCCTCTCGGGAATTGATCACTAGCTCAAAATCAGTTAGCCAGCCCTGCCCTAGTGATTCGATCTTGATCAAAAGCTGTGTCTCTCTCACAAGCTCGAAAATGCCAAATGGTCAGTGTGATTTCCATAGGGCCCTCACCTTCCTTATAATCTTTCGTTGATCCTTCAACGACCAAGATTAAAACATAATCAAGGGCTATGATTAACTGGGAGATGATCCATGACTTTATCTAGAAGATTCGCACTTAGTTTAATTAATACCCTTTAATTAATCAGTTTTCCTAAGTTTAGACTTAGGAAAACATTAAAAAACGATTAATTAATTTAATTAAGCCATCTCTAAGTGGAATTTTCCAAAATACTTTCTGGGTATTATGGAATACATGTGTCTTAGCCTGTATACAAAATTACAAGGCTAGAGCACATCCGATGCTACCATAAATCAACAACAATCAGTAGAATGGGGCTATGAGTCAAGCGTTGGTTCCATGAGAACCAGGAAAGTATCTCATATTTCGCCGTGGTTGTGTCCAATGAATTGAAGTGGGAAATGGGCAGGATCCACTCCTTAAGGTAGGTGGTGTAAGATGTGGCGTAATCCCTATAAAAATGGAATGTGGAGGTAAGGAGGGTGTAGTTTGCGAGCGGAAGGCGACAAACTGAGGTGTTGGATGTAATATCCCCAATTAGTAGTTACCTAATTGGGAATAATAATTTTTGACATTTCCTAATGTTAGACAGGAATAATGTGGGCTGGGATCTGCAAATCACAATAAAGTAAAGTAGAAGTATTTTCCTATAGTTAGAAGGGAAAAATTGCGGCCTTGGTGGGGGCCGGGAGAGCCAATGAGAAGGCTCTACACTGGGCTGAGTTGCAGCCAGCGCAAGAGTGGCTAGTGAGGGGGTAACGTAGTCCTAGGTGGGGCCCAAGAGGGACGTGGGGCTATTGGAGACAAAAGGAAGAAGGCAACTCATTGTTGATCATTCTGTTATCACTCAGAAAAATGTGAAACAATTACTTGACATGGTCATACAGTTCATTTATCAAAGGTCTCAAGTTGGTATAAGAAATTTTCATTTTTACATATTTAACCTATCCTAAAGTTCAAGACCACCTCCATTTTATCTCAATCCACCTTCATTCAGGTCATGTCATGTCCCATCAGTCATCATTTGCTGTCAGTTTTCGTTTCCCAAGCGTTTAAATTGAAAAAGGACACTTGAGCCAGTTTTACCTCTTTTCGTAGCGTTTTACACTGAGAAATAACAGTTTTCGCTATGAAACTGCCTAATAGTTTCGTAGCGAAACTGTCAGAGAATGAACTAGCTACGCTACGAAAAATAGTTTTTCTGTCTGTCTTGTCAAATCCGATGCAAAGTGTCAGTTCATGATTAGAGGAGTTAGGGTGGATGTCATTCGAGTCTGTTAGGGTTCATTCAAAAGTACAAAGTCATGTCTGAGGTCATCATTACTGTTTTTAGCATGTATGTGTCATGATTAAGGCATGAGTTGTCATCGAAACCATAAAACATTACCCAATTGAGTCTTTTTGTCATTCTCTGCTTTGTCCTTGCATGTTATTGGGTTTCTGGAGAGCTGTTTCATCGAGCCAAGCATGTTGCTGGCATTTTCAAAGGTTGTAGGTGTCATTAATCAAGCGAGGCTGAGAAGATATAAAATCACCATGGCTGCAAGAAAGAAAACCAACAAAGGTGGTCACTGCCATAGGTATGAGCCCGTGGACATGAATTTACTAAATGAAGACCCAACTGCCATGGAGGTATTCAGAAGAACAGGTTGTTTGCAATTCTGCCAAAGGCTGCAGGGTTGTCATCTACAGGTTTTTAAAGCTTTTGCTAATAGTTTCACTGGGACAGCTTCAAAGGTGGGAATACTAAACCTCACAGTAACGCCATACAACATTTCAACAGCAATAAGAATCCCTATAGGAGGGGAACAGTGGTTTAAAGGCATCAAGTTCACCATGCAGGACTGCAAAGAATTCATCAAGCCAGAGCATAGTGAAATTGATCTCACAAATGCTATCCCAAGGAGTTACATGAAGGACAACTTTTCAAAGCTGCTGATGATCATTCAGAAGTATTTCACATGTGAAGGAGGATTTCACATGGTTTACTCCTACCACCTCAGGCTTTTGCTGCATTTTGTGGGTAAGAGGTCTCTTGACTTACCCTTTTATTTATACAGAAGTCTAACTAAAATGTCAGATAAGGTCCAAGTTAAAAAAGAAGGAAACGAAACTTCTCTCTTTCACCATGGTTTGATTAAGTTGTTGGTGTTAGAGGAGTTGAAGAGATTAGGCAGAGATTGGACATCCTTTTTGTTCATGAGTGGTTTTGAAGTAGATGTTGTCGCTCCTAAAAGAGTTCCCAAACCTAGAGATATTTCATCACCAACAGCGGCAGAGCAGTAAGAACCAGTGAGCATAGAGACAGAGCCTTTGCAGAGGATTGACACACCCAAAGCTACACCTGCAAAACAGAAGCCAACAGTTAGCAAACATGGCAGCAAGAGAGTTACTAGGAGCCAAACAGTGGTTAAGGGTAGCTTAGAGGACATCTTGCATGCAATTGATATTGAAGAAACTCCCATTGTCCAAGCTGAAGATGTTGAAGATGGGGGAAGAAAGCTAAAGAAAGGCAAGACAGCTAAAAAGTTGGAGTTTGTGGGTGATGATGCTGGTTTCATGTTTCAAGCTAGAAAGCCAATGACAAGACATGCAAGAAAGGTCATGGAAAGCAGCAAAGAGACTTAGAAGGTCAGTGAAACTGCTTAGGCACCACCAAGCATCATAGATCTCTCCTCACCTACAAAAGAAGAACTGGTCATCAAACAAAAGAAGGGTAAAGAAAAAATCACTGAAAAATCAGAAGTTGAAACCCTTAAGGAGCAGTTGAAAGAGGCAGGTGAAGAAATATCAGTTTTGAGGAAAGAGGCAAAGAAGCATAGCGCTGAAAGGGTTCAGTTTGAACAAATGAGGAAGATCTGGGAAGATCAAGTCACAAGTGTCTCAAAGACCTTGGACAATACAGAAAAACTGATAAAGTGGACTCAGCCACTAAGAAGAGAGGTCAAGCACATAAAAAAGGTAAACCTGCACTTGCACTCCAAGAATAGGACATTGAAGGACAGAGTGAAAGATCTTCAAGAGCAACTGGAACTGATTCATGAAGAGCTAGAAAAGAAAGGTTTGAAAATGGCTATGGTGGAAGAGCCTATAAGTTAGTTGATCATAAATGAGGAGGAAACACCACAGGAGAAGTAAGTTGAGATGGAATATGTCTTATAAGGTTTATAGCATGCAAAAAATCAAAGTTTTGCAGCAGGAGATTAGTTTTTGAAGACAATTTTGAAAAGGGAAATTTATGGGTTTTTACACAGTTTCGTAGCGTTCCTCAGGCTTGAAGCTAGGAATACGCTACGAAAAAATCTGTAGCAGCCTTTTTGCTTTTAAAGTTAGTTTTTGGATGATTCAAGCAGGGGGATTCATGGTGGTAAGGTGTCATGACATGATTGACATGATGGAACAACAAAGAATTGAAGATGATGGATGGAAAGGCTACTTTTATCATGCTACCAAAACTCGCTACGAAACTGTCTTGTTTTCGTAGCGAGCAATTGTTAAAGGTTTTTGAGCATATTAAAGGCAGTTTTGGTCAGTTGGAGACCTCCAACATGTCAATGGAGCTTATTATTAGATATTTATGACTCGAAGGAAGTGCTATGAAGACAGGTCATTAGTCAAAGCAACTTTGAAGATGAGGGTCATCCATTCCTCAAATGTAGGGTTATGTTCCATAGGTCTAGGAGGGTTTTAAATATGTAAAGTGGTGATGAACTCTGTCATATGTCTCTCGAGCATGTGATATTTATTTTGTAACCATCATGTAACTATTTCACAGATAGGATACAAGCAATGTAATAAATAAGAGTTAGAGTCCTATTAGGAGATGGTTTCTTTAAGGTGTCGCTGTCAGTTTTCTGTTAGAAGTTATGTATTTAAGTTATGAAAGGTGTCATAGGAGAATTCGATGATCTAGTCACCAGGCAGATCATCCTTGTTGTAAAGAATGTCTATTTAAAAACAAAGCATCAAAGTAGGAAAGGGTTGGAGAACATTTGCAAAAAACTGTTGCTTTTATGTTTTGACAAACAACAGTAATACAAAGTGACATTTTTCTTGACAGACCTGAGATTCTCATGTGGTTTTTGATGTCTTATTGATCTATATCTTTATGTTTTACCACTTGCAGTAGATTTTATCTCTATTACTCAAAATTCATAATTTTATGCTCTGACTTCTTTTAGTGATGAAATGACTGTGTTTTCCTATGTTTTATGTGTGAGTTGCCTCTGTTAAAGACCTCTATCTGCCTCAGCTTCCATGTTGAAGAACCTTTGTCACTTAAACTACTGATTGTTGACTCCATAAGCCCAATGGTAGCAAGCCTGCATTCTTTTCAACTTGCAATCATAAAAAACAACTTAAAATTTCCATAGAGTTAGCCATCTAGTATTATCATCATTCAATATCATAAAACCCCCTTGAGACAGCCCTCTCAAACTGAAGAGGCTAAGCTTCAGTTAGAAGTGGTTTGAAACAGTTACACTGAGTTGTTTGATAAGCAGCCAATCAAGTTCAATTTGGTGATAACACATTCATTCACCTAGTATTTTTCTGTCTTCATTGACTGTTCACGCTTGAGCTGTTGAGCCAAGTCCGTAGTGTTGTTCAACACAAGAGATCTTCAAGCGGAGATCTCAACCTCTGCCATAGGGGACTTCGAGTGCCCGCTTAGGAGAGGAGATTCCATCATTTTGTGAGGAGGATTCAGAGCTACACCATCAGAGGAACGCAGTCCCTTTAGGACAACGTAGTAACAGCCTAGGCTGCGCAGTGATTGCATAGTCCAGCCAAGGAGAAGTGCCAGAAGAAAGGAGTTGAGGAGGAGAGTTGACAAAGGTTTTGGAGGGGAGGCTAGCCACCTCCTACCAGGGATTTTGGTGACATTTCAAAGGCATTTCCCAGTAGATTTAGTCAGGAGGCTGAGTTACCCAGCAGACCAGCGTGCCAAGCCCAAAGGGGCAATTTTCCGAGGTCAAGTTTTCTGAAAATACTTTGCGGGTTTTTGTGGGTTTGGTGAGTAGAGCCTGGGGTTAAAAGGCTGGAGTTTTCTGAGCATGGGAGATAGGCCAAACAACAGATCAAAGCCAACCAGCAACAACAGTTCCAAGACTGGCAGCGCAGAGGAAGAGCCACGCAGAGCACATTCCAGCAGGGATTTTTGTCTGGTTTAGAGCTGTTCTTCAACCTGCCTAGAGCAGGCATAGGTGGTATCCATCTATGCACCAATATTGTACTCTTTTCGACAAATTTAATAAAATGGCTCAGCGTTGGATTTGGCTTCATTCTATGTGTTTTAAATGGTGTTTCTATTTTGTTGTAGTTAATTGTCTATTTGCGCTTTTATTATTGTTAATCCCCATTCGGGGATATTATAGTGGTATCAGAGCTCATACACTTGGCTTAGCTTGTGGAGCACGCGGTCTATGACACCAGAAAATAGATAGAACATCACCTACAGGAGACAGAGGTACAGGAGCAAGGAAAGGAGGCCTGAAATCACTCCTGACTAGGTTGATAGCATTTCGGAGGTCGAAGAGAGAGAGATGGCACACAGGGATGGAAGAGAGGAGGAGAAGGAATTTTCCCACCTTCTGAAATCGGTGCCAGATCTCTCCAAGAATATTGAAGAGATGGGTCAGAAGCTTGGCGAAGACAGTAAGTAGAAGGGAATTCAAGGGGAATTCCAGATTGGGGAAGGATCTGGCACTTCACACCACCAGACTGGTCGTCACACTATGCACCAGGTGGTGCCACACACTCCACCACGTTCTACCATTCCCACATTTCTAGCCTCAGTTACAGGAGGACAATAGGAGCTAGAGGTGGCTCATTATGGAGAGTATTTTACAGAGTACCAGTCCTACGGACTGGAGTTTGGAGAAGCCCTCACCTTCAACGAGTTGTGCCAGCTGAAGAACAACAAAAAACCTAAGGGCCAAGCCAGAGCAGGAGGGTACATGCAGGGGAGTGACCTGCAGTGTACCTTGGGTAGGTTTTTTCTGCCAACTTTTGATGTGTCATCAAAGAGTTTAGTGAAAGCATAGGTGGAGAAGCTGGACATCTATTTCCAGCTTAATTAGATGATAGAAGTGGAGGCCATCAAGGTGGCTGTACTGCACTTGGAGGGAGAAGCCCATGACTGGTGGTTTCATGGGATGACTACGCTGGGTCACTCAGGGGTGACAACTTACTATGACTTCACTAAGCGAGTGTTGGAGAGATTTGATCAGAGGGATCCAGAGGAGCACTTTGGGAAGTTGACCAAGTTCAAGCAGACGTGGAATCCCGAGACCTACATCTCAGAGTTCTTGAGGTTATCAGTGATGGTTCCAGATCTGTCGGAACCTAGGAGGATCTTTATGTTTATAGATGGGCTGACAGAGCCATTGCGTGGGCTAGTGAGGTCAACTAGACCCACTACGTTGCAGGATGCAGTCGGGAGGACTCGGGATTTGCAAGATGCATTATCGAGGACTAGGGCCCCCATACCCAATAGACCAGCCTTCCAGCAGAGAGGAAGGGACATGAGAGCTCCACCCGCGGGAGGTAACTAAGGTCGGGGGCCACTAGATGATGATACCCAAAGAGAACTGAGGAGGAAGAAGCTCTTCTTCACATGGCAGGAGCCATGGGCACCGGGTCACAGAAGGGAGCAGAGAAGCTGCACCCGTGTCTCTATGGGCCTTACACGGTCACTCAGAGAGTGGGGGAGGTAGCATATGAGTTGGAGCTACCGCCGGGGAGCCGGTGCACAACATATTCCATATATCTTGCCTAAAGAAGGCTCTGGGCTAGCAGGTAACAACAGTAGTTGAGTTGCCTCCCATGGATGATGAGGGCATTTGGTACTTAAGCCAGAGGCCATACTGGATACCAGGGAGAGGCACTTGAGGAGCCGGGTGGTGAAGGAATACTTGATCAGATGGAGGAACCTCCCAGATGAGGATGCCACTTGGGGGGGGGAGAAGATTCTTCAACACCCATCTTTGTAGTTGCTTGAGGACAAGCAACAATATGGTGGGGAGGACTGTAATATCCCCAATTAGCAGTCAACTAATTGGGAATATTAATTTTTGAAATTTTTGGCTTTTCCTAATGTTAGACAAGAATAATGTGGGTCGGGACCCACAAATCACAATAAATTAAAGCATAAGTATTTTCCTATAGCTACAAGGGAAAAATTGTGGCCTAGGTGGGGGCCAGGAGAGCCAATGAGAAGGCTCTGCACTGGGCTGAGTGGCAGTGCTGAGATTGGCGAAGGAGGGGCAGTGCAGGAGTGGCTAGTGAGGGGGCAACGTAGTCTTAAGTGGGCCCCTATTGAGATTTTGTGTATTTGGGGTAGCATCAGTTGTGCTCTAGCTCCCAAATTTTGTGGAGAGACTAGAGTACACTTGATCTACAAGACCCAGAATTTGATTTAGGAAATTTCATCTGGTTTAGGAGATATTAAATTATTTAATTATTTTAATGTATTTCTTAAGTTAAACTTAGGGAACTTAAATAATTAAAGTGTATTTAATTAAACATGTGATGAAATTGTCTTAAGTCACACAGATCAAGCTTTCTTTTAATCTTAGCCATTGAATCAAGATCTGATCATGGCCGTTGGTTTCCCAATGAGAAAAGTATAAAGGAAAGGCTTGGGGTCATTTGTAAACACACAGAGGCAGAGCACTGAAGCTAAGCTGAGATTCTAGGGTGGGTTTGCTAAGAATACTCAGAAGTGTTTCAGCGGTAGAGAGGAGAATTTAGGCCAAGGGGATGATCTGATCCCGGGGTCTAGAATACACAAGAGGCATAAATTAGCTCAAGGACAGCGCAGAAGAGGAGAGCAACAACAACAGCAAGGACAACGCAATCCCTCCAAGGACAGCGTGACTTTTGGCAGGAAACCCTCAGAGGGTTACGCAGAGACCCTAAGGGGCACCGTAGTGACTGCATCACCCAGCCTGGGGTAACACAGTCTCTTCCGGAACATCGTTGAGGGTTAGAGGGGCTTAAGAGGCTGAAGCAGAGGCTTTCAGGGGCAGCACTAGGGTTTCTAGGCCCTAATCTTGGCTAAGTTCTGTAAATCTCGTTTGAGGGTGTGGATTAGTCACTATTTTGGCCCTAGATCAGCCAGTGAGCTGTAGATCTAGTATATTGTCTGTCGAGTTTTCTAAATCTGGAACCCAGGCTTTTGTAGTATTCAGAAAATTCTTAATAATAAAACCCTCCAGCAGCCAGAGACTGGTTTTCCCGCATTGGGTTTTTCCGAGGACTATTTGTCCAGATATAAATGTCTCACTTTGTCTATGTGTGCATGAACTTGTTCTAGATCTAGATTGGTAGAGATCTGTTATGTTTTTTGCTTCGATTTTAACTTGAATTTATTCAGTTAATAACTTGTCGAAGTAGGAGGAGCATAACCAGATTAACAGTAATAATTTTTGCATAAAGTGTAAAGATTCAAAAATTTCTACAGCCCCAAGAGGGACATTGGGTTGTTAGAGACAAAAGGAAGAAGGGAACTCATTGTTGATCATTCATTCACCTAGTATTTTTTTGTCTTCATTGATTGAGCACGCTTGAGCTGTTGAGCCAAGTCTATAGTGTTGTTCAGCACAAGAGATCTTCAAGCGGAGATCTCAACCTCTACCTCGGGGGACTTCGAGTGCCCGCTTCAGAGAGGAGACTCCATCATTTTGTGAGGAGGATTCAGAGCTACACCATCAAAGGAACGCAGTCCCTTCATGACAATGTAGTGACAACCTAGGCTGAGCAGTGATTGCGCAGTCCAGCCAAGGAGAAGTGCCGGAAGAAGGGAGTTGAGGAGGAGAGTTGACGAAGGTTTTGGAGGGGAGGCTAGCCACCTCCTACCAGGGATTTTGGTGACATTTCAGAGGCATTTCCCAGGAGATTCAGTCAGGAGGCCGAGTTACCCAGCAGACCAGTGTGTCAAGCCCAAAGGGGCAATTTTCCGAGGTCAAGCTTTTTGAAAATCCTTCGTGGGTTTTTGTGTGTTTGGTAAGTAGAGACCGAGGTTAAAAGCCTGAAATTTTCTGAGCAAGGGAGATAGGCCAAATAGCAGATCGAAGCCAACCAGCAGCAACAATTCAAGGACTGGCAGCGCAGAGGGAGAGCCACGCAAAGCACATTCCAGCAGGGATTTTTGTCCGGTTTAGAGCTGTTCTTCAGCTGCCTAGAGAAGGCCCAGGTGCTATCCTTCTAAGCACCAATATTGTATTCTTTTCGACAAATTTAATAAAATGGCTTAGCGTTGGATTTGGCTTCATTCTATGTGTTTTTAATGGTGTTTATATTTTGCTGTAGTTAATGGTCTATTTGCATTTATTACTGTTAATCCCCATTTGGGGATATTACACTAAATATGTGGAAGAAGGTCGTCGTTGGCTAGGACATAATCCACCACACTAGCCCCCGCCACTGTGCTAGGAACAAGTAAAAGCTCTCGAGGCCATAAAACAAGGGAGCCCCTATTGGATATTATTCTATCTTGTTTCTTGTTTCTATATCTCGATTTCAATCGTTGGCATGGTTCTCTGAAGGTATCAATGCCGCTGATGTCTTTCTTCATTATACCCTTTGAGAGACGATTTGATAAAATCTTATCTATCTTTGAAATTGAAAGCATATAATGATTTAGTTGATGTTATCTATTTGATTCCAATATTGCTAGCAACGCTTCTGTAATATATGGGCTTTTTTGTTGGTCTTCTACTAGATTTGACCTTTTTCCTACTTTTTGTTTTGTCAGTTTATTCATAGGCCTTTTGGGTCTTTTGGAAGATCGTTTGAATTAACACTATTCAAGTTATAATCTTCCATTTCTTGGAAAAACTTTAGATATGCTGCCATAGCATTGACTGCTGATATATTCCTTCTTGCACCATGGCTTGGAAGATTTATATTCCACCTCCTAATTTGAATGAGGGATAGAGTTCTTTATTTGATTATTTGATGAGAATGAGGCCACTATAGAGTCTTTTTGGTCTTGGTTCTTTGGGCAAGTATTGGTCAAATGGTCTTCTTGGGGGCATATATTTGAACTAAAGGGTATGTTCTTGTGGTCAAAGTTCAAACAACTGCCTCATGGAATAATCCTTAAGTTGAAGATGAAAAAAATATGACTTGAGTTTGCTTAGATATTGATCTGCACAATTTCAAGCATAAGATAGAGTAGATCTATCAATGATAATCTTGGATGACATTAACATATGTTTGAGAGTGTTCCCTATTATAGAAAACAATAAATCATGCTAGAGATCAACGGGTAAATTGTGAAGTCATACCCAAACTAAGATGGAAGGAGAGTCTTCATATGACTTGAATCCCAATGTAGTACCTAGTCATTTTTAGAGTTCTAATGGTTTGATATTTGAACAAGATAATGTAGGCACTTAGTTTATATTTATAAAAATAGGACAACCTTTGTAGAGAACCATATTTTTGAGGGTGCTTGGTTACCTCCTTTCATAATTCTAACCATGTATTTGCATATGTACATATGAGAAGTGACAACTCACAATTAGACCTTACGGGATTTATCTAGACCCCCTACTCCACTAGGTTGGTCCGCTCCTAGATAATCTTGGTCATTGGAAGTGCTAAGCATGGAACAAGCTCCACAACCATGGATATAGTTGATATCAATGAGATGTTGAATTTTGTAGCTATGGTCGGTCTTCATAATTTATATTTTAGCCCTTGAAATATAAAATGAAATTGTAAGATATGTTCTTCATGTCATTTTCGTTGTTTAGCCCTTGAAAGAATTAATACAAGTCATGTTCTTCATGTTGGTATCAAAACAGAAAATTTCAAAATTTGAATTTTGAATTTTTGTTCGTAACTTGTCAAGTCGACCCTCTCTCAAGTCAAGTCGGCCCGAGTGAAGAGACACACACATTTAGACAAGAAGAACACTATATATAGAGCATTCAACCTCCTCTAAGGCACCATTCAACCTCTCACAAGACAAGTAATATTCTGGGCATCTCAACGAAGAAGAAGAAGGATGAAGTAGGATGAAGAGGGATGAGTTCATCTCTAGCATTTATCTCTCCCTTTTGGCTTCACACGTGTTACTTTCTAGGTAGTAGGTCGAATTTTTGGGCAGCAGTTTCTGGGTAGCAAGGCCGAAATTCTGGGTAGAACTTCTAATTTTAGGGCTAGATTGTTCTCTGGTATAGATAATCACATTTTTAAACTTTTCAACATTTTTCACATTTCATTCACCCCATATCATTATAAACAATTATATAGAGAGAACATCAACTTAAACGATGGAGTGGAACAATAAGGAACATTAGAAGAGAAGCATACACAAAAGAGACACTAGGATTTAGGTCAGAGACCAAGGAAAAACCCCACAAGGGGGAAAACCCAAAATCAATTCTTCTTCTTCTATTAGATATTCATCAGATGTTCAACTGAGATACAATTGAATAGTACAATGAGATACAAGCCTTTCCACATCCATCACATTAGGCTTTCTAGGGCCAACCCAAGCATTAGGGGAATTTTGAGGTCTAAAATGGGCCTCCTAAGGAAATGATAAAATAATAGCTAAACCAATAAAATAATATTTATGAATTTGCAATTCACTTTTTGCACCACAATTCATATAACCATAGTTAAATTCAATTCAAAAGTTGTACCAAAATAAAATTAATAAAAAAATTGTATTGATGTGACTATAAGTAAGAATGAGTTTTTCAAGAAAAAGTCATTATCATTGAACAACTAATGCATTTGTCCTTTGTACTTAAATAACTTAAAATAAAATATAAATATAAATTTATAAATTCTTAATTATGTTATATGTTATTAATTAAAATTTATATTATTTAAATGTATAATAACATGTAATTAATATACTATATAAAAATAATATAATATAATAAATGTATAGGGATATGCATTGTTTCTTTCAAGAAATATGAAATGACAATAATATTTTTTTATTCAAAAAATGTGAAATGACATTTATTATGAGTACTTTACTTTGACTTTAAAAGTACTTAGAGCACTACCATGGTTAACCATGAGTTTTTATTCACCATTGAGAATGTGACAAGTAAGTACTTTTAACTCAAACAATGCCACCTCAACCATTAGGGATGATGTCATCCACTAAAATGTGATTGGTTCTCATAAAGTGAATTTTGATTGTACATTTTTCTTAGGAGGTCCATTTCAGACCTCAAAATTCCCCTAATGATAGAGGCATTCACTAGCCGTCCACAAGACCTATGAATGGTCTCCTAGTGATCAATAGATGAATCATGAAACCGTAAAAGCTGCCTCCATATTACTATCATAAGCACAAGTAACTCTACCATACCTCATTGTCCAATAAGAACACATAACTCAGTCATACATCATTGTCCAATAAGGACAAGTAATTCTGCCATACTTCACTGTCATAAGAACATTGCCATGCATCAATATCAGTGTCACAAAGGTACTGCCATACAAGGACATTGCCTTACATCTCAATCACAAGGACATTGCTATATATCGCTGCCATAAAATAATCTTCCATACAAGAATACTGCCATACATCATAGGCACAAATGTCATTGAACAATGATCTCTGCCACACATCACTAATCTAGAATCATTGCCGTACTTCACTGAACTAGAATCACTGTCATATATCACTAAAGAAGGATCACTGTCATAAATATCTGAACAAACATTATAGGAAACACTGCCCAAAACATCATAGGAATTATTGCTCAAACATCATAGGAATCACTGCTCAAACATCATAACTTCTGCCCAAACATCTTTGAGAGAAAGTCACATATAATACAAAGAGAAGGCCGTATATGATACAAAGAGTAGGCGACATATAATCATAGAGATAGGCCACAAACATTACCGAGCTGTTAATTTGGTAGCTCAGATTTTAAATTTTGACAGCTCAGGGATGAATTTCTCCTAGAAGAAATCATATCATTCAGTTATCTTTGAACCTAATATAATAAAATTTCTTTTCTAACAATTCTAATATGACTTTCCAAAAATAGTAAGTCATCTCAATTTGAAAGTGAATTTCCAAAAATAGAAAGTTATGTCTAAATGATCAAGGATGATCTTGATATATGGAATTCACTTTAAAATCAAATCAATCATGATTATACAAGTCAATAATTAATATTTTTATCTTTACTAGTATTATTATTATAATACTATTATTTATAAAATAGTCTAAAGTCATTCACCTTTAATGGATTAATAAAAACGAATTCTCTCATGAAATAAGTAAATTAAATTGAGAATCTCTACTTGGCAAATTGAACCTCTCTCTTGGAATAAAATAGTAACTCCACACTTAAGAGATTTTAACTCTCCCTCACTAATTCAATGTATGACAAAAGTGTAACTCCTCATTAAATGCACTTGTAACTCCCTCGTTCAATTCGGTTTGTAACTTTCACCAAATATTCTCTCATGTATAAGTGTTACCCTCTCACTCCCTAATTCAAATTGTAACTCCTCAAGATAAGTGTATCTCTCTCTCTATTCTTGGGATGAGTTACATTTCTCCTCAAGTAACTTCTCCCTCGTGGTATTCAATTCTCCTATTATTGGCTTTGTAGAAATTTCTCATTTTCCACCCCGGTTTTCAGTTTCACCTTATTACTCCAAAATAGTTAAATGCCCTTTCCCATATCCATACATTTAACAAGCTGGAAAATAAATTTTGCTGAAAACAAAAATTCTGGAAAAAATTACAGAATGCTGAAAATACAGAAATAAAAATCAGCAGATGCAAACAGCCATTCAACACATTTAAACATAGTGATTTTTGGTCAATGTGACCCTGGAAAAACCCCCTACAACTCTTGGGGAAAACCAGTTCGAAAGCTCCTTATTTCTGGAAAATGCTTTTTACAGTGAGAAATATTCAACAAAAAAATCAGCAAACAGACTTTACAACTTATCTCGTTTTCTGTGCTTAACCACCGCCTCGGAAAATGCAGTGTTACACGGGGTCTCGCCCCCCCACCTAGGGGTCTAGATTCCTCGCCCCCTCGCGCTCCGGGGTCTTGGGGACTTCTAGGGGATGTTTCCCTCACGCCCCCTCACGTCCCCTCACCGCCCCTTTTAGTTTATGGTTTCGTGTTAAAAGTTGATGTGCCACTTAGCATATTTGAGAATCCAAGTGATTCCGATTCAGATGGTGACATGGTTGATCTTGATATATTCGTGCAGAAGTTGGATGCAGAGACTAGTGGGGCATTAACTTGAGCATTTATGCTCATTTATCAGTATGATGATATCATTTGACATTCATATGTTATGTTTTATGTTTTATGTTTCAGACATAACTTATTTGCATTTAAGTTTTATGTTTCAGACTTGAGTTGTAAACTTCAGTTTAAACTCTATTTTGAATCTTGATATAATATGTCATATGATATCTTAAAATTTATTTTCATTATACATTGTTAGTAGTTACATTAATGATTATATAGTTACAAACTTACAAACTTACATGCATGATTGTATGATGTATTTTTTAACTTTTAACTTTTAAATTTGTTTCAATTATATGATTCATCATTCATCGATTTGTAATTTTATCATTTATGATTTATATTTCATGATGCAAGTGTATGATGACTGTATATACATTCCTTGCAAAAATATAGTTACATTTTAAATATTAAATTTTATAATTTTTATGACCCCGACGTCCCTCCACGTTTCCTGAAAATTGGTAGGGAGCTTTTGCATAGGCCGCTCCCGCGCTCCCTCGTCCCCTCGCTCCCACCTCCAGGGGACTTGGTGGAACATTGGGAAAATGTGCAAACAGCAAAAACAGAACAACAATAAATGCTGTACGTCCTCGATTTTCGTGCCCAGAAATTTGCAATAAATGCAGCTGTACGGCCTCCTCAAAATTTGTGCAAACAGCGATAAATGCTGCTGTCCAAAATCTCGATTTTTGTGCCAAAAACACAGCAGAACTTTGCTGTATGGAATCAACCTCGATTTCCATGCAAGAGGACAGCCACTTGCTGTACGGCCTGCCTCGAAATTCGTGCCAACTAAACCAGCCTTATGCTGCCTCGATTTCTGTGCCAAACTTGCTGTACGGTCTGCTGTACGGCCTCGCTTTCTAGAAAATCGTGCCCAAAAAAATCTGCCTTTCACTGTGCTAACTCAGCTGTATGGTCTTGCTAAAATGCTGCCTTGGAATGTGTGCCAAGCTGCTGCCTCCTTCTCCTCACTGCCCAGAAAGCTCCCTTGCTCTCTTGCTCTCCTTCTCTCAATTTGCTCATGAAAGAATGAATGACCTTTTCCTCCTTTTCCTCCTTTAACCTAACCCTAAGTGACTTTTGGGGAATCCCTAAATCCAATGGTTGAAATAGATTGAGATCTAGGGTTGAGATTAAATGCTCATTTAAATCTCACTTTCTATTTTTTAATTCACCCCACTTTAATAAAGACCCACTTAGTCATTTATTTCCAAAGTCACTTTTCCTTTCTAATTTTACATTGACTTTATTCAAGTCACTTTAAAATTAGACTTTAGTAACTTTATCACTTAAAGTCACTTTTAAATTAGATTTGACTTTATAACTTTATAAAGTCACTTTAGGAGAAAAATTAAATTCTTTTTGGACACTTTTCCCTAGGCCAAAGATCAAAGCCTTAGGGAACCACCTGTCCTCCGATAACCAAATTTCAACA